>BQNB010003730.1:0-74354 GCA_026074375.1 Tanacetum coccineum
TTCTTCTCATGAATCTTCAGTTGGCGTGATGCATAAGAAATCACCTTTTCTCTTTGCATTAACACAGCGCCCAAACCCTTTTTTAAAGCATCACAGTATGTGATAACATCTTAGCTTCCTTCATGTAAGGCCAGGATTGGTGCACTGCACAACTTCTGCTTCAACAGATGAAAAGCTGCTTCTTGTTATCACCCCACTCAATGGTTTGGCGATCTTTGAAAACCCTTCAATGAATGTTTGATAATACCCAGCAAGACCTAAAAATTGACGAATCTCCGTTGGTGACTTAGGAGATACACAATCCTTAATGGATTTGATCTTGGCGGGATCTACGTGAATGCCCTTACTATCAATCACGTGACCAAGGAACTGTACTTTGGGAATCCAAAATTCACACTCGGAGAATTTCGCATACAACTCCTCTTTCTTAAGCAATTCTAAGATTAGCTTAAGGTGCTCTTCGTATTCTTGCTTGTCCTTTGAATATATCAGAATATCATCAATAAAGACAATCACGAATTTATCAAAATATGGTTTGCACACCCGATTCATAAGGTCTATGATTACAGCAGGCACGTTTGTCAAACCAAACGGCATAACTTGAAATTCATAATGGCCATAACGGGTTCTGAAAGCGGTTTTTAGAATGTCTTCTTCTTGAACCCTCAGTTGGTGATAACCTGACCTTAGGTCGATCTTCGAGTAGACACTCGACCCTTGAAGCTGATCAAATAAATCATCAATTCTTGGGAGCGGATAACGGTTCTTCACCGTTAGTTTATTCAATTCCCGGTAATCAATGCACATCCGGAATGATCCGTCTTTCTTCTTGACAAACAAGACCGGAGCTCCCCAAGGTGAGGAACTGGGTCTTATAAAGCCTTTATCGGACAGCTCTTTCAGTTGCTCAGATAACTCTTTCATCTCGGAAGGCGCCAATCGATAAGGTGCCCGTGCTACAGGTGCAACACCAGGTACCAAATCAATTTGAAACTCCACTTGTCGAGTCGGAGGAAGACCCGGCAAGTCCTCAGGAAATACTTCAGGAAAGTCTTGAACTATTGGTACGTCCTCAAGTCGCTTCTTCTCCGACTTGTCTTCAACCTCCTTTGCAGTGACATGTGCCAAAAAGATAGGAAATCCTTTTTCCATGTACTTCTGCGTTTTAGTGCACGAAATGATGTTTAATCGTGTCACATTTCCCTGGTTACTTCCATCACCGTGTATGATTAAGGTTTCATTTCCCCAGGGGATGCGAACAATCTTCGCCAACCAATCCATACCGATTATAGCATCGAAACTACCAAGTTCTACAGGCATTAAGTTTATGTTGAATTGGTGGTTTAGGAAATTTAATGTGCAACCCTTAAAGATAGTGTTTAACCCAATTATTCTCCCGTCAGCTAGTTCGACATCATAATAGTGATCTAGGGTAGATGGCGTGATGTCAATTTGGGAGCTAAATGCAGTAGACACAAAACTCCTATCGGCACCCGTATCAAATAAGATATAAGCATAGCGGTTGTTTAGAAGGAACGTACCCGCAATGACGTTGTCTGGGTTTGCCCCCGCATTTCCAACCACATACACCTTCGCTGGAGCCCTGTTATTCCCAGCTTGATTACCACGGTCATTGTTTCTCAGTTTTGGGCAGTTTCTTTTAAAGTGACCTTGAGCTCCGCACTCATAGCAACCATTTCCCTTCTGATTATTGTTGTTGTTGTTGTGGTTGTTGTTGTTAGCATTTGCAGGTCGGCTTCTACAATCCTTGGCCAGATGGCCAACCTTTTTGCAGTTATTGCACCTAGGTGGACAAGGACCTTCATGATTGTAATTACACTTGGAACACAGAGGTTTAGACCTGGCGTATGGTTTCCTGTCACTATTGCCTGCAGTGTAGACCTGGCCTGTGTTCTGCCTCTTATTCTGCTGTTGTTGGTTTTGATTGTTCTTGGAAAGATCATCATACTTTCTTTTCTTTTCTGCCTGACGTTCAGCATAGGCATGGGTCTTCTCATCCATCAACTCAGTTGTAAACTCGATAGCCTCTTGCATGGTTTTCGGCTTTGATGCCTTTACACTGCCAAGTATCATATCGGACAAGCCACCGATATACTTTTCAATCTTGTCTACCTCTTCTGGGAACATCCTGGCACACATCAACGCTAGTTGCTGAAATCATCGATTGTAGGCCACCACATCGGTGCCCTTAACCTTAAGATTCCACATCTCAGTCTCAATCTTCTTGATCTCACCCCTCGGGCAGTATTTATCAGTCATCATTTTCTTCAGTGTTGCCCATGGCATGGCATGAGCTGCTTCGGGAGTAGTGGTCTTAACATGGGCATTCCACCATGTAAGAGCATCGTCTTGTAGAGTGCAAGTCGCAAATTTGACTTGACAAGATGTTGTGCAATTGCTAATGCTAAACACAAACTCCATTTTCTCAAACCATCGAGTGAGTCCGACGACTCCCTCAGTGCCTTTAAAGTCCAAAGGTTTGCATTTTAGGAATTCCGAGTAAGAGCATTCGCGAACAGCTTGTGCTGGCCTTGGTCCTGAACCATTGCTGTCGTAGCCATTCCTAACTCTGCTTGCTTCTACTTCAGCCATTGCAGTAGCAACTCCTCGGTCAATTAAGGCCTGAAGTTGCGCCTTAGTAACAGTTGTGGTGGTTGTTGGTGTGACTGGTGTTGACCTTGTGGTTTGTTTTGGTGCCATTTTCTTCAATCACAAGAAAATACAATACCCGTTAGATTTTAATGCAATCATAACATGACATAACATATGCATCATAAATAAAATAAGATCACTTCACACAGTGAAACATACAACCAAACATGTTTGGGAAGAGTTAAAAAATACTTATGATAAAGTAGATGGTTCTGTGACATTTAGTTTGCATCATAAAATTAATACTTTAAGTCAAAATGGATCTTCTATCGTTGATTATTATCATAGATTGAATGCTCTGTGAAAACAATTTGATATCTTGATTTTTTGAAAATACGTTTATAGTCTAGCAAAAAAAACATTTGACCTGTTCTCTATAACCTTGGGCTCTTGATACCAACTCTGTAACACCCCCCAAAATGGCGCAGCGGAAAAGGATCCGGGCGTTTACTCCAGATCAACAAGCACAAGAATATATATAAGAACGACACAAAAAGTCGTTTAAATTGATACATTGGATTTAATTAAAAGACATATTACAAAAGCTTATAGCTTCACTTTTCCTTGTTTAATATTACAAAAGATGACATAGATTTCCCTAAAATATGATATAAAAGTCTTTAAGCGTGCAATCCAAAACGTAACCCAATGCATCCTTGGCACCTCATGCTATTAACCTCCCTGAAAACCTTGCTACAAACATCAACACAAATATTGGTGAATTCAGAGGTTATGTATTAAATTATGCCAGGAACTGCAAGACCTTTCCCTGAGTTACAAACATATGCAAACAATCACAAAACCAGATTACATTTACACTAAGCTCATGACACTGAAGCTCGACAGTCTTTGTTGTCGCAAAATATGGCTGTATCTCAGCCCCGAAATGATGGTTTCTAAACCCGAAACATCCCTGTTGTCGACATGCTATAACGTCATTCCCGGTGAAAGCTAGTCACCCAACGGAGGTCGTTTCCCAAATAGATCTATTAAATACCATTCGCGCTCACGCTAATGTAATCCCAACTCCATCTACGCAATTGAGACAAGTTCACGATAATGGCTTAAAACTTGGTTAATCGCACTTAGCAAACATGAATCAATATAAAATTATCCACTTGCGTCTAATTGTAGAAACAAAGCATGTTTCCACCCCAAATAAAAGTATATCAGCAAACTTAAAAAGTGTGGGGCTATGAACTCACCTCAAGTGAGTGATCTGATAATTTATATCAAGTGTGGGAATGCTTCACGATTATTCCCGAATGTAACCTAATTCAATATAGGTCGTATAAGTACCGAGTACTTTAATTAATAACATTATATAATCCTATAGTTGTTACATCGTACTATCGTTCGGGCTATCATAATTTAAGAGGTCATGACATGACGTACGAGGAGTTAGGACACTTTAAATCGTAAATCCAACAACTCGTCGATACGCCATCCGAAGAGGCCTTATTATGAAACTCCCTAGTATTATAGCACTTTGATAACCACGTAATATTCTATATAGCATAATCACCGACTAATCGTTTTGGTAAAATTACGTTTAATAAGTAAAAACGTTTATAATTATCGTTTTAGTAAATATAGCATAACTTTTGCGTTTTAAGCCCGATTTTGACGTTTCTTATGCCCACGCTTTCGTATTAGGACGAGTTATCATAATTTGACATTTTCCATATTTTGACCCTCTGGTGAACAGTAACTTTTACTGTTCACATCAGACGTGAGTTTTATTTAAATCGTATTTGTTGTCGTAAAACCCGTAAATGTCGTATTTTATTCGTTATAGCTCCGTTTTTAGCGATTCTTTCGTGTACGATCTCGTAATTAAAAGTTATATCATATATTAGATGTTTTAAAAATACAAGTTTCTGTAATGAATAGTAAATTTTATAAAAATAGTTTTATAAAAGTATTTATCGTCGTAAACTCGTAACTAACGTATCTTTTTCGTTATAAATCGGTTTTTCGAGTTTCTTATCATTTTGGAATCGTCACGAGACGTATTATTATTATATTATGTCAAACCCACTGTATGAATTTCGGATTCAAAACAGCCCTTTAATTATCCAAATGTATTCATTTATAAAAAGCTTGTTTTATTAACTTTATAAACCCTAATTTATACTTAAACATGTTTATACTTAAACCATATGTTAACATACTTTTACATTCATTTTTCCATGATATATATGATCATATGACATAAGAAAAAGTGCATAAATTCATAAACATAAGTGATAACTCATTTTACATATTAAAAAGTCATAAGTGGTGATTTAGCCATATATAACATATAACACATAAAATAATGATAATAAAAAGTATAAAGGAATTAGGAAGACCTTAGGGATGATGTATGAGATGAGAAATGAATGCTAAACCCGTGTTTAGGCTTGAAACCCAAGCTTGCAAGTTTATAAACCCTAGATTAGGTTTGAAACCCTAATCTTCCCTTTTCTTCCTTAATACTTGCAAATGATGATCCAAGGCTTGCAAACACTTTAGTGTGCCTTAGGATTGATGTGTAAAGGGTTGTATGGATTGTATAAAAATTTTGTATGGATTGCTTATGGTTGTTATTTTGGCCGTGGGTTTTAGGATACAAAAGAGAGAAAGAAAATAATTTTTGCTAAGTAAAAAAGTGTATGAAACTTCACATATGAGTGCTTGTATTTATAGGAGGAGAAAACTAGATATTTGTTAGCCAAGTTTGACCAAGAATTCAAAGGGGGGGGACCTTGGGCCATGGGATTCAAGGGGACAAGAAAGGAGGGAAACAAGGGTTTAAAGGTTATGTTTATGTGTTCCTCCTAATGGGAATCATCCCATGAAATCAAGGGTGGTGTTTCCGAGGTTAATTAATTCTTATTATTTGTAATGTTTTACTTGTGTATTTATAAAAGAAATGTGTAATAAACTTTTGTATAATAAAAGTAAAGTGTAGTATTATTATAAAGGTATACTTGTAATGTCTTGTTATTATTGTAAGTATTTGTTATCTTTGTATATACTTTATGAGAACGGTATAAATATATAACATATGCAATAAGTTTACAAAACTTCGCTTAACCCTGAAACCACTTCCAACAATTGATCATAAAGACAAAGGTAAAAGTGTCTTAGAAAAACCTAAGCCAGCAAAGAAGATGACTATAAGTGATTTTGATGCTGCTTAGATTGTAAGAGATGCAAAAATTACCAGACAGTTACAAGTAGACTTGCAAGCAGAGGTGGAAAGGGAAAGACAAAGGGAAGAAGAAGCATCCAAGGTTGCTATAGCTGAGATGTATGATAAACTTCAAGCAGGGATTGATGCTGATTCATTGTTTACAGCTAAGCTTCAACAGGAAGAAAGAGAGGAGTATACAATTAAATAAAAAGCAAAGTTCTTGGCTAAAACAATTGTTGCTCAAAGAAAATTCAAAGCTGCACAAAGATCTGCTAAGATTAGAAGTAGACCACCAACTAAATCTCAATTAAGAAATTTGATGATGACATATCTGAAGAACATAGGTGGTTACAAACACTCTCAGCTGAAAGCAAAGTCATTTGAAGAAATCAAAGGTATGTATGAAAGACAGAAGAAGTCTGTTCAAGATTTTGTTCCTATTGGTTCTGCTAAAGAAGAAGAATTAATAAAAAAGATGATTGAGAAGGCAACTGATGAAGATACTTCAAATAAGGAGAAGGTTCTCGAAGAACCTGACAGTACTAAAGTTGAAGTTAAGCAAGAAGGACATGAAGATAGTACTAGAAAAAGACCAGGCAGAAGACTTAAGATGAAAGCTACAAAGAAGTCTAAAAGGCAAAAGACATATTCTGATCTTGAAGAGGAAGAACAGCTAAACGCTTTTCTTATGATAGTTCCTGATGAAGAAGGAATAATAGATTATGAAGTCTTGGAGAAGAGGTTTCTAATTATTAACTAGGAATTAAAATTCTATAAGTTTGACAGACATGGAGCAGAGTGCATCTACTACAGAATCTTTAGATCTGATGGAAGTTCTATGTGGATTAAAACCTTTTCTGAAATGGTGACAAGGTTTGATAGGCTAGATCTTGAGGAGTTATATAATCTAGTGATGAAAAGATTTAAAACAACTACTCCAGAAGGTGTTGATCTAGTTCTTTGGGGAGATTTAAGGACCATGTTTGATACAAATGCAGAAGATAAACTCTAGCAAAATCAAGAAAGGTGGAATTTTAAAAGCTGGTATTTATATGAAAATTGTGGTGTTCATACCTTGATACTGGAAGATGGTACTGAGATTCATATGCTTATAGAAAGGAAGTATCCACTCACAAAAGAAACTCTTGAAAGAATGCTTTCTTTAAGGTTAGTAGCTGGGACTGCAAGTAAAGATGCTTATACTCTTCTTAGATTCATTCAAAAGCAGATTGATGAGTACAGAAGCCATGATAGAGGAGAGAAGGATCTTTAAGTGTTGGTTTTATCACCACACAACAAATGGCCATCAGTTCACCATGTCTAACAGACATCAAGAACTAGCTAGTCCAGAAGCAAATGACTTTTTGTAAAGACTTCTCAAATCCGTTTACAGCTGATAGTTTGCTAAACACTATATAGTTATCAACTAACCATGCTTCACAGTAAAGAGTTGGCTAGTCTAAAGCAAACGGATCTTGGTAAAGACATCTTAAATCCGTTGATAGTTGGTAGTTGTTAGGATTCTAGATTTGATGAGACAAAATAAATATAAGAATGAAACAAAAGGACTAAAATTGTAATTAAAGAAATATTTAAGCTGGTGGAGTACATGAAGAGAAAGATGAAGATTTCAGAAGATCTCCTTATAAAGATAAAGATAAAGAAGATATTAGAAGATATTCTTAAATGTTTTAAATATATTGTTTGTTCTTATCTTTGTTTGTAAGCCTTGATATCTCTCTATATAAAGAGATTATCAGGCATATGGTTTAGATATCCATCCATAGAAAACTAGAGCTCTCCCAATGAGAGTCTAGATAGTTAGATAGCAAGTCGACTGATGAGAGTCGAATAGTACACCATAGTTAGTTGGTGTAGCCCCAAATTATAGTTGGGGTAATAGGGAAACGTTCAATAAAGAAAACCTTGGGATAACATGGATTATGTTCTTTTAATTCTGCTGTGCATATTCAATCATTGTTATTGTTTATCCTAGATGGGTTAAACAATCTTATCAATTGGTGTCAGAGCCTCGTGGCTCTCGATCTAGGATCTACAAGGTTTTTGAAGAAACTCTAAAACCCTAATTTTCAAGAAATCGAGGTGGTTAAAAGTTTCAATGGGGTTTTGAAGTTATGTTGATATAATGATGCTTATGATTGTCCTCTCTACCTGCTTGGGTATGCAATACGATTGGTAAGCTTTGTTAGTATTTATTTGGGTTTCTTTTGATCTGTTGTGTTCTAATTGATCAAACCCTAGTCAATTAAGGTTTGTATATCTTTCTTTTCGGATCTTTTGTGGTGATTATGACTTGATCATGATTTTTCTATGGCATATTATTCTTGGTCTGGTCTCAATGCTACAATTAGAGTTTCGGTTTATGTGGGCTTCTTGATCATGGTCCGTGAAGATTAATCTTTATCTGATGAAACCCTAATTTTATATAGGGTTTTTCACTTTGGATATGGTAATTGTTTTTGAAAGAAGCAGTGGGTATGTGATTTTCTTGTTCATTCATAGTGTTCTTTATTGGTTTGCAAGAAGATCCACGTGTTGCTCATAAATCAGGAAGCTCATAAAAGCTCTCAACGAACTCATTTAAACCCTAATTTAGCAAGAAGTGACTACATATTGTTGTTGGGTATTCTTGGTTAGCAGCAGCAAGAGGTTATTTAATAGCAGGTAAGTTGTTGGTTTTGACGTGATAAACAACAGCAATAGCAGCAAAAGATGAAGAGCAGATGTGGTTATTAGGGTTTCGAGTGAAGAGAATGGAAGCACAAAACCCTAATTCGTGTATGGATTTAATAACAAAAGCAGCAGCAACATGATAATATAATAGTAAGGTTTACTGTTTGAGCTTTGCGTATGTATATATGTAGAACGTGGGCTCAAAGAAAAGAAAACGTGTTTGCTTTAATTGTACATCATGAATTGAAAGATTGGACGTGCATGTGTTGATAATGTATGATATAACAACTGTTGTTTGGGCTTATCATATTTGTGGGTTAATGCTGCCATCAAACATTATAAGTTTGCGTTACTTATACATTTAGTGTTGTTCGAGTAAAAGAGAGTTTGTGCTGTTTGTTTATTTAGTACTGCTCGAAGAACATGAATGCTGCTTGAACAAATTAGTGCTGCTTGGCATGTTTAAAGAAAAGGTGATACTACTGTTCGTTGCTTGCAAAGGTTTTTGGAATGAATTCACATCTATATATTTGGCAAATATACGTGTGTATACATGGAAGGATTCATGTTGACTAAGATTGCGTAGACTTTTGTTTTGGATGAGTTGTTCAAAAAGGAAAAGATACTTTTAGCCGACAAAAGAATTTGCAAAAAGATAAGGCAACAGATGGTCTATAAAAAGTATTATGCTTCGTAAGGTTGCAGCTGTTGGTGGACTATACATTACTACTGTTGGGCTTATGAAGTACTATGAAATTCGAATTGCATAAGCAACAAATATTACAACATAATGTTTTTAGTATAGCTCGCTTATGGTTAATACTATTAATGCTTGTTCGTGTACAGTTCATTGTATTCAAAAGAGAAGTTTGTGCTGCTATTCACAAACATATAGGTACTGTTCGTTTGGCTTATATGGTTTAATGTTACTACTGACATGCGTGAAACCAAGGAAAGTTTATACTGTTTGAACAAACAGTTACTACTGTTGGGCCTCAAAAGTATAAATTAATATTGTTCGAGTGAAGTGTTTCTACTGTTAGTTATGTCCGAGAAGTCGGTTAATACTGTCAATATTATTCGATATCAGACAAGACATGTTTTTGGTTCTCGATTATCAGGTGATCTTGAACAGTTGAGTGAAACACACAGAAGTTTTTGGTTTTTGATTTTGGAACATATTGGTTCCAACACACACACAGGTTGATTGATAGTTTGTTCAGATGGTTCTTGGACAAACAAAAAGATTTTGGATGGTTTTAAATGTTCTTAAAAGTTTCAAAGGTTCATATTTGGATCTATTGAAGATGTGATTACAAACACAGTTGATTATTACTTATTTGATGTTGTAGTTGGGTTTCACAGGTGCGTATTTTATCATATCTTAAAGTATAGTTTTGAAGACTATGACTTTAAAGATAACTTGTTTGTGCTTACAATGGTGTGACAAAGACTTCTCAAAATCTAGCAAAGGTGTGTGATTTTTCTTATGGTGCTCAATGCACACATTTGCTATCACTTAGTATGTGTCTCATAGAAGATGAGGTTTTTGTCAAGAGGTTGTGGTCTACTTATATTTCACAGATTTATTTATAAGTTCGACGTCACATGGATAGTGCAAGACATAAGACACAAGTTTGGGAGATTCTACTTCTTTATCAAATTCGTTATACTCGGTTTTCTTCATCAGTGATCACTACATAGAGCCTACAGAGTTCGAGATTCAAGAGATGGTAAACATATTGGTTTCAGGGGAAGCTTATTGATTAAATGTTTAACCATCTACATGCACCACTTGAGGGGAAGTGTTTACAAGTTGCATATCTTCAGAAGACCCCTATTGGATGAAGACAAAAAGGGGAAGAATATTACAGGTTCATTGATTTGCAGCTTATTTATGTGTGGTGACATGTTCAAGGAGATCTTAAGTCAAGGGGGAGCATTGCAGATTTTGTTTCATTCAGGGAGATGATTACATCTCAACTTTAGGGGAAGCTTTGGCTTTATGATGAAGTTAGTACGAGACTTTGTTTGTTTTGTCATCATCAAATAGGGGAAGATTGTTGGGATTCTAGATTTGATGAGACAAAATAAATATAAGAATGAAACAAAAGGACTAAAATTGTAATTAAAGAAATCTTCAAGCTGGTGGAGCACATGAAGATAAAGATGAAGATTTTAGAAGATCTCCTTATAAAGATAAAGATACAGAAGATATTAAAAGATATTCTTAAATGTTTTAAATATATTGTTTGTTCTTATCTTCTATTGTAAGCCTTGATATCTCTCTATATAAAGAGATTATCAGGCATATGGTTTAGATATTCATCGATAGAAAACTAGAGCTCTCCTAATGAGAGTCTAGATAGTTAGATAGCAAGTCGACTGATGAGAGTCAAATAGTACACCATAGTTAGTTGGTGTAGCCCCAAATTATAGTTGGCGTAATAGGGAAACATTCAATAAAGAAAACCTTGTGATAACTTTGATTGTGTTCTTATAATACCGCTATGCATATTCAATCATTGTTATTGTTTATCCTATATGGGTTAAACGATCTTATCAGTAGTTTACAAAAAACTATATGGTTATCAGTGCACCATGTTATAGCGATGAAGCATTGGATATTCCAGAGCAAACGACTACTGGTAAAGAAATATCAAATCCGTTTATGGCTGGTAGTTTGCCAAAAACTACATAGCCAACTTAGTTGGTATTTTTGCTATGTTGCTGAAAAGACAGGAAGCTAATCAAAGTTGAAGTTTAAAAGGTTTTAAAGTGTTTATATACATCCTCTTGATGTTCAAGAATCTCAAGATGAAGAAACATGAAGATTGACAAGTAAACATCATGTTTAGGGGAGGATTGTTGGGTTTTAGAAGCCTTTACAACTTACTGTTGCTGGTTCAACATTGGTGCTGCTAGTGAAGATTTAGTGCTGCTAAGAAAGATTGAAGAAAATAGACTAAGTCTTTAGTGTTGTTAGTGTATAGTTAGTACTGCCAGTACATTGTTAGTACTGTTAGTATAGTTAGTGCTGTTAGTAGTAAGTTAGTGCTGCTAGCATATAATAGTTAGTGTTGTTAGGAGATATGCATGAGTTAAATTAGGAATAGATATGCATTATCTTCTCATGTGTTTTGTAAGCCGATTAGGGTTTTCCTTTGTGTATAAAAGGAACCCTAGGCATAGTATATAGATCAATAGAGATCAATTAGCAATCATAACTTGTAACCTAGTACGATTCAAGTTATAATATAAAGTGTGAGTTTGATAGAAGATCTCTTGTGTTTTCTTAATACTATTCTTCTTAGCATTGTTGATTAGTTTCCGCATAATCAATAGTGTTCATTCAATGTTTCATTATTGTTGCTTTGGATTTATCTAAAGTAACAAACCCTTTGCAAGCTAAAGGTTCAAGATCTATTCAGTAAGGGATCCAACAAAGTACTTCCTAATTCGTTAGCGAATTACACGAACCCAATATCTATGTGAAAATTGATAGGACAAAACACGAGTAAGGTAGTATAAATACTATTACAAGGCTCCTAAGGCTAGAACATACGTATTGAATCTACTTAAGAGGTGATCAACCCCATGAAAGCAAGGTAGTATAAAGACTATTACAAGGGTATCCTTTCTACATAATCATGTTTCTCTATACGTCTTCACGTTCAATAGAAGCTAGTTTTCTAGAGCCTAACGTGCACACCATCAACAAGAAGCAATAGAAAAAGGAATTACAAACTAAGTTTTATGCGATCATCAACAAACACTAATTAATTTATCCTAACATGTTAATTGAAAGGGAATAACAATTAATTAAACAATACATAGACATATCAAAAGATTAAGGGATAAATGAACTTCACTTCAATATAACATGGAGCAATGATGATTACAATAGGGTTAAAAACCCTAAAAGTCGACCAACAATGGCTGCTAATGATCCCTAAATCGTTCCTCCAAGTTTCCACACTTAAAACACAAAAACTAGGGCTATATATATATATATATATATATATAGGAAAGTCATCGCGACGACGTCGCTTGTAAATTGTGAAGCCGTCAACCGGCAGAATCTTCTATGGGCTTCTCTTGAGTCGGCTACTCAGACGCCGTCGCCAAATTCTCTAACGCCGTCTCTTTATAATCCTGATGCCTTTTGTTACGCCGTCTCTACGCATTGTATGCTAAATCTTGAGAGTCTTCTATTAGAGTTGCAATCTTGTCTTGTTTCTTCCCAAATTGAGTTCAAAGCATGCATATTTCCTCTAAGTGCTTCCCAAATGCTAAAATTACAAAAAGAAACAATTAAGCACTATAAATGGGGATTTTTGCATCAATTCGGGGTTAAATGACCTTGAAAAAGTGTATAAAATTATACCTCATCAAATACCCCTACACTTGGGATTTGCTTGTCCTCAAGAAAATAGGCTTTTCTACCTAATAAATAGCAATATCGGGGGCATTTAGCCTAAATAATTCATGGCACAACTGATTAGACCTCGTAATTAAAAGCACGAAAGTTATATACTAGCACCTTACATAAGTGTTTGGATTCTCTCATTATCTCGGGTGTATAAAGAATTATAACAATATAGGAAACAAGAAAATAACACTCACTACCTGTCATAGTATATAAATTACCATAGGCTTGATAAAGGATCGAGAACCTCCACCTCTATGGCGTAAGCACCTAAGAATTACTATCAAAGAGGTCTTTAAAGGGTTGTGATGTATAGGTGTAGGGTAAAGGAAACACGGGTTAGGGACATTTAGGAGATTTTGAGTGGTGGCAAGTTAATCATCTACAAGAATACACGTATAAGGCGTTGCTAAGCCAAGACTCGACAAAACTAGGACAAAATATACAAACTCTACATCAAACTCTTTATTTTCTTTTCTTGACTTTTTTCTTCAACATAAACATAAACATAAGCAAGATGGCAGCCCATATCTAACATTTTTTTTGCTTTTTTTTGTTTTTCTAAATAATTTTTTTTATACATTTTTGCCATGCCATCTGCTAAAACATAAATATTACATGATTTGGGGTTTATAATTTTGCCCCTACACTTGAGTTTTAAAATTCATAAACATAAACTAACTAATGACTCGAATTGCCAATGATCAAAATAACATGGAGTGTATTAAGTACGTATGAGGGTAATAATTTGACTTTCTTCCCTATTTTCTCCATAAAATAAAAACTTCCATAAAATCCAATCTTCCTAAAATTGTATACACTAATAATAGACTCGACTTAGCAATCATGTACTCAAGCAAACAATTAACTAGGGTTTAACAAATATGGTAACAATAATGTACTATAAATGAGTACATACAAAGAAGTCTAAGGTGATTTGAGTGTAACATTTTGGTGGGGTGTAAACAATGCTCTTCATTAAAAATCTGGAATCTACTAGAAAATTACAAGAACCACGAAAAGGATAGGCTCGGAGGGGTGTATTGGGGGTATCTTGCACTAAAAATGAGTGCGAAGCAAGGATGTTGGGGTAGTTATATGATCGGGGAGACCATGATAACTATATCAAACAAAGGCTAAAAAAGGGTTTATCCTAGTGCCTCTTATCACTTAGTAACTCTGAATCACACGAATGCGATATCACTTGCGGACTTGGGATGAATCACTAAAGCAAGTTCTAGAATTTATAATACTACCAGTACACTCTCATAATCCTAACCAATACCAATGCTCTAGAAAAAGCGACAAAACCACACATGCACGTACAAATCTATGCACGAGACACATGTGATTGCTCATTCCTTAACACGAGCAAGCTAAAGGTTAAAATCATTTAAAGCACCAAAGATGGATGCTATTATTCCTAAAGATCTAAAGGCGAACCTCACATTTTTGGGGTGGAATTTTTTGAGTGGTAGGGTTTTTTGTGCTAGTAATATAACTCATATCCATGAGACGCTATTAATACTAAGTTTTCATCGGTATATGCCATAAAAAATTATAAATTTGGGTCAAAATGACCTCTACGCTACATTTCAGTATATTACTTATCTTTTTAGGAACAAAGTAAATGCAATTGAAGGAATAGTTTCTAAGGCTTTTATTTCCCCCTATACTTATTTTGAACTATTGTTCCAAATGTTCTATGAGTACCCATAAAACGAATAAAGGGAAAATAGAAAAAGCAAGAGAAACTATTACTCCCCTGGTTTTGCTCAATAATGGAGAAGAAACAAATGATCCTGGCAAAATCATCATCCAAGAATCATCCATGTGAAAATCCAAAGAACTTCCGGGCTCTTCTTATCAAACATAACCTACACAAAGACAAAAGCAACTATACCAATCATAAAATTCCATGGGTGAATGATATACAACCCTAATAATCGTGAATTAAAAATCCTAAGAAAGCAAATAAAGATAGAATGTGTGTACTAATGTAATCTTGACTCTCTGCAAAAATTAGGAAAATTAGAAATTCTAAAAATTATACAAAAATAAGTTTTCAGACATTCAAAAAACATAAAAATTTTATGACTACAGGTTGGTGACGCCGTCAGGAAAAATCCTGATGTCGTCTCCAGGTTCTGTAAAAAATTTCTCTTCGTTTTCTTAGAAAAATTTCTACACAAACATCCTATTAGTTATTTCCTGGAAAAAAATTTTGCATAGGCCATAAAAATAGTTAGTACAAACATATGACTCAAAACAAACCAATAAAAACATAAAATGCAGGAAATAAAAAGAATTGGGTTACCTCCTGTTGGGATTCTGAAGCTTCTACAAGTTAATACTGCTGGTTAAATATTAATAATGCTAGTGAAGACTTAATGCTGTTAATGAAAATTGAAGAAATAAGTCTAAGTCTTTAGTACTGCTAGCATTATAGTTAGTACTGCCAGTATAATGTTAGTACTGCCAGTAATAGTTAGTATTGTTAGTTAGTATTAGTACAACTAGTATATTGTATTAGTACTGCTTATGAGATATGCATGAGATAAATTAGGAATAGATATGCATTATCACTTAACGCGTTTTGTAAAGCCCATTAGGGTTTCCTTAATCTATAAAAGGAACCCTAGGCATAGTTAGTAGATATAGTTCTACATAGATCAATAGAGATCTATTAGCAATCATAGACTTTGTAATCTGTAACATAGGGATTTTTAGTTTTTCACCTTAACCGAATTCGAAAAACCCTTACAAGGGTTTTTTGGTTTTCTTGTTTCTCTTCTTTGGTGATTCAAGATTCACACATGGTGCTTGATTGGTGGTTTCCTAGTTCGATTGAAGCTATAAACCCTAACTAGGGTTTCATGTTATTCAGATATATTTCGGTTCGGTTTAAAACCCTAACCAAATTAGGGTTTATTCGGTTTAATTGATTTCCGGTTCAAGACTCAAGTGGTGCATTTGGGATTCGTTATAACACAAGGTGTTTGGTTCGTGAAGGTAGACTAGCAATCAACTCGTACTCGGTTGACGTGTTTGTGTGAGCAACCATAGATGTGGTAATTTAATCACTCGTTTCAAGATCAAGATCCGATGTAAGTTTATTGATTTAACTCAATAAGCAAACGGTTAGTAAATTACTTGTTTAATTTATATGTGTTAATCTATATGCTAAAACTAGATCCATTCCGCTGTGTACACGTAGCTAAACTGGTTTCTTAGATTATTAAATCCGAACAGTGGCATCACGAGTCAACTCGTTTTGGCATTAGGGTTACATTTAAATTATATCTTGACTTGATTTGTACACGCCTAGATTTATTTTATATGCTTGATCTGCTGCGCTTAATATTTTATTTATTGTTTTCTTGCAAATATGACAAAGATTATGCAAATCCTTGCCATAATTAACTAAAACTTGTAGATCTCAAAGGAAGATATCAACCAGAAGTTCCTAAGAAGTCTTCCTCCTTTATGGAATCAAATTGCTCTAATCATGAGAAATAAGCCAGACATTGATGAGATTGATATTGATGACCTCTACAACAACCTTAGGGTCTACGAGATGAATGAAAAAGATTCAATGTCTACTCTACTTCTCAAACTTTGGCATTTTCTTCCTTTTGAGAACACTATCAAGTACTAATAAAGTTAGTACTGCCAAGTGGAAATTTTTGAGTTTAGTACTGATGGAGTATTATCAAGTTTTATCTACCCTATTGCTCATGATGTAGCATCTCTTTTCTTTGCACAACCAACAACCAGTCTCACTTGAAAATGAGGATTTTCATAATTGATGATAAGACTTGGAGAATAGGATCTTAGATGGAGGTGCTATGTTGACTGTCAGAGTGAAGAAGTTCATTCAGAAGACAGGAAGGAACATGGATTTCAAATAAAAATGACATGTTTCACTTGATAAATCAAAAGTTAAGTGCTACAACTGTCACAAAAAAGGGCACTTTGCTAGGGATTGCAGATCTGGAAGGAATCAAGGGAAAAGATCTTATGGTGACAATGGCAGGAGCAATGCACCAACAAATGAATCTTCTCACAGCATTGGTGCTCAAGGATGTCTAGGAGGAAATGACTGGAGTAATGACTTTGAAGTAGTTACAGTAAACTATGCTTTAATGGCAATCTCTTCTTCAAGCTCATCAAGTTCTTCTGACAATGAGGTATAAAAATGTTCTAAATAATGTCTTGGATCTTTTAAAACTCTTCAAAAGAATTATGATAGTAAAAGAGAAAAACATAGCAGAGCAAACTAGAATTCAGGTTATGAGTTATGCCTTAGAGTCACTAGAATCTAGGTACTTATACATTAAAAGAAGAACTATTTGAGGTGAAAAATATAGTTTCAAACTATAAGCTTTAAATGCAGAGAAATAAAAATAACAACCTTAACCTAATTAGAGAAGTGTTAAGGAAAGAGAATAGTAAAAGTAAAGATAGGAAAAATAGGAAGAACATCCAAGAAGCTGATGATTTACTTAACAGTCAAATGAGTGCTAAAATAAAACAGGCTTAGATATGGCAACACAATTGAATAATAGTAACAATTGTGAAACTAATCAGTAAGATTAGTTTGAGTTTTTTGATGTCCAAACAAGTATTTTGTTAATCCAATGTATCTTTTTCAAATGACACGTTTAGTAGTCGTTCTCAGATCTTGTGCTATTGATCCTTAAAGTAACACCCTCGGATATTCAACATTCCGCTACGTACTCAGATTTGAGGGTGTTACACAAACTTTTCTACTTTGCACCTTCTTTTGTTAGGTTGCTCATCAATAGAATTGGATGTATTGCTATATTTGCGCTTTGTCTGACTTTGTTCATCTTCCTTTTTGGTGTCGCTCTTTCCATGTGCTATCAGATAAAGTTTAAAGAACGAGTCAGTAGTAGGCACTGGTGACAATGGCAGGAGCAATGAACCAGCAAATGAATCTTCATCATAGGCACTGGTGGCTCAAGATGGTCTAGGAGGCTATGACTGGAGCAATGATTTTGAAGTGGAATCAGTCAACTATGCTTTGATGGCAATCTCCTCTTTAAGCTCATCAAGTTCTTCTGACAGTGAGGTACAAAAATGTTCTAAACAATATCTTGAATCATTTAAAACTCTTCAAAAGAACTATGATACTAAAAGAGAAAAAACATAATAAAGCAAAACTAGAAATCAGGGGTTATGAGATATCCCTAGAGTCACTAGAATCTAGGATTCTTGAACATGAAAAGAATGAATTGGCTTGGGGTGAGAAATATGAATTTCAAAACTATGAGCTTAAATGTAGAGAAATAAAAATTAACAACTTAAATCTGGAATTAGAGAAGGTTGTTAAGGAAAGAAAGAAATCAGTCAACATGAGCCTCTTGGTCTCATTTCTATCCTTAACAACTTTTAACTCATTTCTTTCCTATCAAGAGGTCTTACTACACAAAACCAGCTTTTAGACCCAAATACTTAAAACAAGATGTTAAAACTTTTAGGGTTCAAAATATGACTAATGTTGGGACAAGAGCAGTAGTTAATACTGGTAAGGGTAAGCTGGATACTAATCTTAAAAAGTCAAGATGGGTTTGGAGGCCTAAGGGAAATTACTTAGATCATGTGTCCAAAGATAGTGGATCATTCATGCTCAAGAAGGTTGAGTATGTTGACCCAAAAGGGATTTCCAAGTCTGTAATGGCTTGGATCCCTAAGAGTTACTAATTCTTTTACTTTTTGTGCAGGGCAATCCAGAGATCTTGTTACAGGATCATGCAGTGGTGGATAGTGGTTGCTCTAGCCATATGACTGGAAACAAAGCTTATCTTTCAGACTATGAAGATTTCAATGAAGGCTTTGTGGCTTTTGGAAGTGATCCTAAAAGAGGTCAAATAACGGGTAAAGGTAAAATCAAAGCTGCTAATTTAGACTTTGATAATATTTATTTTGTAGATGAACTTAAGTTTAACCTTTTCTCTGTCTCACAAATGTGCGACAAGAAAAATAGTGTCCTTTTTACTGAGTCTGAATGCCTTATCTTGTCTCCTAGCTTTAAGCTTCTTGATGAAAGTCAAGTTGTACTTAGAGCTCCTAGAAAGGATGATGTGTACAGCTTGGATTTAAAGAACATTGTTCCTTCTGGAGGTATAACTTGTTTATATGCAAATGCAACAGCAGATGAGTCTAAATTATGGCACAGGAGATTAGGTCATGTGAATTTCAAAAATATAAATAAACTTGTTAAAGGTCACCTAGTTAGAGGTTTACCTTTAAAAGTTTTTGTGAATGACCACACTTGTGTTGCCTGCAAGAAGGGTAAGCAACACAAGGCCTCCTGTAAGGCCAAGTTAGAAAGAATCATCAGAAAGCCCCTAGAATTACTTCATATGGACTTATTTGGACCTGTCTCTGTAGAAAGTATTAACAAGAAAAGGTACTGCTTGGTTGTGACTGATGATTTCAGCAGATTTAGTTGGGTATTTTTCTTAGCTACCAAGGATGAAACATCTGAAATCCTTTGTAATCTTATCATAGGCTTAGAAAAACAATTGAATCATAATGTTAAAATCATTAGATGTGATAATGGGACAGAGTTTAAGAACCATGCTATGAATGAATTCTGTGCTAAGAAAGGAATCAAAAGGGAGTTTAGTGTAGCTAGAACTCCACAGCAGAATGGTGTTGCAGAAAGGAAAAACAGGACCCTAATTGAGGCAGCTAGAACTATGTTAGCAGACTCACTTTTACCTATCCCATTTTGGGCAGAGGCAGTTAATACTGCTTGCTATGTACTGAATAGGGTATTAGTGACCAAACCTCAAAATAAGACACCTTATGAACTATTAATAGGTAAATCACCTAGTATTAGTTTTATGAGACCTTTTGGGTGCCCCTTGACTATTTTGAACACCTTAGATTCCTTGGGCAAATTTGATGGGAAATCTGATGAAGGTTATTTGCTTGGATACTCTACCACTAGTAAAGCCTTTAGAGTATACAACAAAAGGACCAAAAGGGTAGAAGAGAATCTGCACATTAATTTTCTTGAAGATCAACCAAATGTGGCAGGAACTGGTCCAAATTGGATGTTTGATCTTGATTTTCTCACCAATTCAATGAATTATATTCCTGTTAGTGTAGAAAATCAGGTTAATGTGGATGCAGGTACACAAGATTCTTATGTTGCAGGTTCATCAGGAAAAGATAAAGGACCTACTCAGGAATACATACTACTTCTACTACAACCTTATAGGATAAGGATTCCAGTAGAAGATGTTGCTCCAGCTACACATGAAAAATCTTCTGAAAGTTCTCCTAAAGATAATGATGTCAAAGATTCAGAAGATGTTGCTAATAAGGAAGGACAACATCAGTTGACAAGAGATGAACAAGTCTTGCATGATGACCTTGAGAAGATGATTGCTCAAGAAGTGGTTGCTACAGCTCTGGATGATGCCACAAGACAATATTTTGAAGAAGAAAAGAGGAATATTGCATCCCAAAAGAGAGCAGCTTAAACTACCAGTATTTCCATACTTAGTACTGGTAGGTCATCTGTTAGTACTGTTACCACGCCATATGTTAGTGCTGCTAGTACTTCCACAGGTGCAAATGCTGGTGAATCATCATTTGTCTATCTTGGAGGAAAAATACCTATTGATGCATCTACTCTCCCTAATGCTGATTTACCCATTGATCCAAATATGCCTGATTTGGAAGATGATTCTGATGCATTTTCAAGTGATGGCATATTCAATGGAGCCTATGATGATGAGAATGTGGGTGCAGTGGCTGATTTCAACAATATGGATGACACCATTAATGTTAGTCCTATTCCCACACTCAGAATTCATAAAAATCATCCAAAAGATCAAATTCTAGGAGATCCTAAGTCAGCAGTTCAAACAAGAGGAAAGATTCAAAAGGCTTCTTCAGCACAACAAGCATTGGTGAGCTACATCTCCAAACAGAATAGAACTAATCACAAAGATCATCAGAACTGTTTGTTAGCATGCTTTCTCTCCCAAGAAGAACCCAAGAACATATCACAAGCCTTACAAGATGAAAGCTGGGTTGAAGCAATGCAAGAGGAATTGCTGCAGTTCAAATTACAGAAGGTTTGGATACTTGTTGATTTGCCATCTGGGAAAAAGGCAATTGGCACAAAGTGGGTCTTTAAGAATAAAAGGGATGAGAGAAGTATTGTTGTGAAAAACAAAGCCAGGCTTGTAGCACAAGGGTTTAGACAGGAGGAAGGAATAGATTATGATGAGGTTTTTGCACCTGTTGCCAGGATAGAGGCAATCAGGTTATTTTTAGCCTTTGCATCATACATGGGATTTACTGTCTACCAAATGGATGTTAAAAGTGCATTTCTCTATGGCACTATTGAAGAGGAGGTGTATGTCCATCAACCTCCAGGCTTTGTTGATCCTGCTCATCCAAACAAAGTCTATAAGGTGATTAAAGCTCTTTATGGTCTTCATCAAGCCCCTAGAGCTTGGTATGAGACACTTTCTTCTTTTCTGATGGAAAATGGTTTCAGGAGAGGTACCATAGACAAAACATTGTTTATCAAGAAGAAAAAAGAAAAGGAGTGACATTATGTTAGTCCAAGTGTATGTGGATGACATTATTTTTGGTTCTACAAAGAAGTCTATGTGTACAGAGTTTGAAGACTGTATGCACAAAAGATTCCAAATGAGCTCCATGGGTGAACTCACTTTCTTTTTGGGACTTCAAGTGAAGCAACAACCTGATGGAATCTTTATTAGTCAGGATAAGTATGTAGCTGACATCCTTAAGAAGTTTGATTTTTGGTCCATCAGAACAGTACGATACTATTTTGTCTAATAAGCCACTGGTCAAGTATGAAGATGGTGAAGATATAGATGTACATGTCTACAGATCTATGATTGGTTCCCTGATGTATTTGACTGCATCAAGGCCAGACATTATGTTTGTTGTGTGTGCCTGTGCTAGATTTCAAGTCACTCCAAAAGCCTCACATTTAAATGCAAGTAAAAAAGGTTTTTTTAGGTACCTCAAACATCAACCCAAATTAGGTTTATGGTATCCTAGGGATTCACCTTTTGAACTAGAAGCTTTCTCAGACAGTGACTATGGAGGAGCCAGCCTTGACAAAAAATCAACAACAGGTGGCTGTCAATTTCTTGGTAGAAGATTGATATCTTGGCAATGCAAGAAGCAGACTATTGTGGGCAATTCTCTACTGTGGCTGAATGTTGTAGCTTGCTAAATTTGTGGCGCAAGTACTATGGATACAAAAATAGATGATGGATCTATTGGTTTTAATTTCATGAACACCAAAATCCATATTGATAATGAGAGCACTATAAGTGTTATCGAGAATCCCGTTTCTCATTCTAGGACTAAGCATATTCAAGATTCGATTCTTTTATCAGGAGATTGCTATGAGAAAAGACTGATAGAAGTTATCAAGATTCACACAGACTCTAATGTTGCAGACCTTCTCACCAAAGGATTTGATGTCACAAGATTTAACTTTTTGGTGGTTTAGGTTTGGATGTTAAAATCGGTAGGCTATATTGAGGGGAGGGTATATGTATCACTAAAGGGTAAATATGATGAATACTTGGTTAATACTGCTGAGCTTAGTTGATACTGTGAGTTACAACTTTGTACTGCTAGTACAAAAATTAATACTGCTAGGTTCAGTTAGTACTGATGTGTACATATCGATTGGTGTGAAGGGAGGAATATGATGGTAGCGTGTTCCTTCAGTGTTGGTTGTAAACACACAACAAATGGTCATCAGTTCACCATGTCTAACAGACATCAAGAACTGACTAGTCCAAAGCAAACGGCCTTGGTAAAGACTTCTCAAATCCGTTGATGGTTGATAGTTTACCAAAAACTATATGGTTATTATGCACATGGTATTGCAATGAATCCATTTGGCTTAGTCAAATCAAAGGCCTTGGTTAAAACTTCCCAAATCCGTTATGGCTGGTTGTTTGCCAAATAACTTATTAAACAGTCCAATGGACCACCTTCTTAAAGAGGGTATACACCTGGAAGTGGGGAGTAAAGTTTGGAACTTAAGGAATTGATGGCAAACTGTACCCAAATTGTCTGCTTTGTGAGGAAAAAGAATAGAGAGATTTGGTGAGTTCAAAAACAGAAAGAGAGTTGTGTGTGAAAAACAGAAATGAGTGTTTGGTGAGAAAAAGAATTGAGAGATATTTTGTGAGTTTAAAAACAGAAAGAGAGTATATGAGAGTCTACATTGGTGTTGAATATCTTTGATGGATCAAGTTTGGAGTTAATACTGCTTGGTACCACACTTAGTACTGTCAGTGTTAAGTTAATACTGTCAGGCAAGTATTACTACTACTGGATGAAGTTAGTACTGTTAGACTTAAAATTAGTACTGCTAGACCAAACTTAGTACTGCTAAGTGACTGTTAGTACTGTTTGAGTCCTAACAGATTTTCCTCAATCAAAGAGCCGCTAAGATATTTCCGCCACATCTATAGCTTATAGGGTTTGACTAATTGGAGACTTCTCGATTTATCTATAGCTTAAACGATTTCTTCAAGATAAGTACAACTCTTTTACAATCGGTGAACACATACTCTTTTAAACCTCACTCATAATTCAATTCACTCTACCAGAACCTTACACTTTATCACACGAACTAATCCCACCTCATTCATCATCTTTTCATTCATCAAATGGCACAGTTGAAATTTTACGACAAGCATAATATGGTCGCATATTTGGTTAAATCTGAAAGTAGTGAGGGTTTTGATGAAATCATAGATTTTCTTACTTCAAGCCATATCTACTATGCTCTTACTGAAAATCCCATCATTTTTGTGTCCCTTATTGAACAATTTTGGGAAACTGCTGTTTTGAGCACTACTGAGGAAGGACTTCAAGCTATTTCTGCAACTATTGATGGACATGAAAAGCTCACATTTGCTATCACTTAGTATGTGTCTCATAGAAGATGAGGATTTTGTCAAGAGATTGCGATCTACTTATATTTTGGTCTTGGTATGAGTTCGACGTCACGTGGATAGTGCAAGACATAAGACACAAGTTTGGGAGATTCAACTTCTTCATCAAATTCGTTATACTTAGTTTTCTTCATCAGTGATCACTACATAGAGCCTACAGAGTTCGAGATTCAAGAGATGGTAAACATATGGGTTTCAGGGGAAGCTTATTGATTAAATGTTTAACCATCTACATGCACCACTTGAGGGGAAGTGTTTCGTTACTACTGCTAGTCATTTATTACTACTGCTAGTTTATATTTCTACTGCTCAAAGTCATTTTTCGTATTATGCTTCATGGCGGGTATTTTGAGTATTGGAAGGCTGGATTAGTAGTTGTGGTATATGGTTTGTAGCTGTTATGATCCAAGTTGCATTTCTACAGAAGACCCCTATTAGATGATTACAAAAAGGGGAAGAAGATTACAGGTTTATTGATTTGCAGCTTATTTATGTGTGGTGACATGTTCAAGGAGATCTTGATTTTGTTTCATTCAGGGAGATGATTACATCTCAACTTCAGGGGAAGCTTTGGCTTTATGATGAAGTTCGTACGAGACTTTGTTTGTTTTGTCATCATCAAATAGGGGAAGATTGTTGGGATTCTTGATTTGATGAGACAAAATTAATAAAAGAATAAAACAAAAGGACTAAAATTGTAATTAAAGAAATCTTCAAGCTGGTAGAGAATATAAAGATAAAGATGAAGATTTTGAAGATATCAGAAGATCTCCTTATAATGATAAAGATACAGAATATATTAGAAGATATTTTTAAATGTTTTAAATATATTGTTTGTTCTTATCTTCTGTTGTAAGCCTTAATATCTCTCTATATAAAGAGATTATCAGGCATATGGTTTAGACATCCATCATGGGATACATGAACTCTGAGAAGTTTAGGATAGTTACATAGTATAGTCGACTGATGAGAGTCGAATAGTACACCACTATAGTTAGTTGGTGTAGCCCAAATTATAGTTGGGGTAATAGGGAAACGTTCAATAAAGAAAACCTTGTGATAACTTTGATTGTGTTCTTTATTATTGCTGCGTGTTATCAATCATTGTTATTGTTCATCCTAGATATATAAGATCTAATCAATCTTGAGCTATAAACGATCTTATCACATATTTACGACTTTTTTATATAACAAACTTTATTTATCACATACGAAACGTATATCTATCAATTCATTAAAAAAATGTCATTCATTGCGAACAAAAGGAGTTCAATATTGCAATGTTTTTTACATATGTATGATTTTTTTACAAAAATGTTGCAAGTTTAAATATATTTTTAAAATTTACGGAACTAGTCTTTGAGGTTATTGTTCAGTTGCAAAGTTAGTCTTACGAAGATAGTCTTTAAAGTTATCGGTTTGTTACAGAGTTAGTCTGCGCGCTCCGCGATGACGCGTGGTTACAAACCTCGTTACACTTATCCAAAAGTATTAAGTATTATACAAAAGATTGAGTTAGGAAAGATTTTAAAACTTTTTTTTTTTTGACACATTGATATTTTTATGACAATATTTTTTCCTATATGATATTTATCATAGTTTGACTAAATTCAAGTCAACTTTAATTAACCAATCATCCTCTTTGATTTTGTCATGTCATAAAACTGAGCAATGTAATAAATTCAATTTTGTTTTTAATAACATTATTTTGATAAAAAGCAAAGATTACCCGCGCGTTGCTGCGGGCGTTATTTTTTCGCGCGTTATTGCGGGGCATTTTTTTTGTTCGGGTTAATTTCTTCGGTCTCATGTTTAATAGTTTGTTTTTTTCTCATATTAAATGACAATTTTTTTTTCAATAAAGGGGATATATATATTTTTTTTTTGCCCAGGCCGATAGAAAGTCGTAAACGTAATTTTTTTTTTCTTCTTATTTTTGACGAAAGAAAGGGGGAGTATAAAGTTTTTTTTTTCCGGCCGATGAACAGTAACCACCGGTATAAAAAAAATTAACCCAAAAAAAACAAAAAAATTTTTTGGTCGATGAACATTAACCGTCACTGTTCATCGATGAACAGTAGCCCGTTACTGTTTTTGGCAGTATATGTAATGGTAAATGAGTATATAAAAATAAAAATTTTTTTGGGCGATGAACAGTAAACGTCATGTTTCGATGAAACAGTGCCATTACGGTTTTTTGGCGTTAATGTAATGGTCAAATGATATATACTATATATTGCCCCACTTATATATAATTCTTTTAATATATAAAAGAGTAGTCAATTGGTTTGTAGGCAAATAACTCCAATTTTTTTCCTACTAGCTTAATGCCATATAGGATTAGATATAAACAATAAGCTTAAGCTAGATATACTAATTTTTTTTTTCTCTGGGACGTAAGCTTGTCTTTGTTTTAGAAATTCTCTAACCCTTTTTGAAACAACAGAAACGCTTCAATACATTATTGTGCACAAAAGTCTTTACAAAAACAACTTCAAGAGAGGAAGAATGCATCAACATAAATTTCAATAGCTAAAACTCTTCCACTTCAATTGAAAATCCGCAACGACACCTCTTTGTTCTTATGGAACTCTCTCCATCAAAACTCGAATCATTTGTTTATAAAAAACGTGTTTCATGGTCCTCTTCATATGTTCGTTGCACAATATTATCATGTTGACTACCATCTTCAAATTCTTGATGGGATGTCAGTTTTTGTATATCCTCGTTACTAGTACTTGTGTGATTCTGAAACGTATCATTCTGTTTTTTCGTGTCATTTGAGGGATTTGAAGAGACTCCCTCTGCATACCGATTATTTAATCTTTGTCGAGTTACTATAGATGAAAGAAGTTGATACCACCTGGATATCGCTTGTGCTTCATTCTTTCGTCTCTCCTCAGCTCCCCTCCTAACTTCTTCTTCTGCATAGACCTGCCAGACCGGAAGCATTCCGAAATGGCCGTTCTTTTCCTATATATATAATGGTATAGTGGTGTGTACCGAGTTTAAGGATGCAATTCTAGAGGTAAAATAATCAACTTACAGTGTTAAGGAAATCAAGTTAAAAAGAAAGTTACAATCTCTTTAGCAGATAACAGGTTGTGCTGCGTATGGTTTGTAATGCTTCCGGTCTGGCAGGTCTATGCAGAAGAAGAAGTTAGGAGGGGAGCTGAGGAGAGACGAAAGAATGAAGCACAAGCGATATCCAGGTGGTATCAACTTCTTTCATCTATAGTAACTCGACAAAGATTAAATAATCGGTATGCAGAGGGAGTCTCTTCAAATCCCTCAAATGACACGAAAATCAGAATGATACGTTTCAGAATCACACAAGTACTAGTAACGAGGATATACAAAAACTGACATCCCATCAAGAATTTGAAGATGGTAGTCAACATGATAATATTGTGCAACGAACATATGAAGAGGACCATGAACACGTGTTTATAACAAATGATTCGAGTTTTGATGGTGAGAGTTCCATAAGAACAAAGAGGTGTCGTTGCGGATTTTCAATTGAAGTGGAAGAGTTTTAGCTATTGAAATTTATGTTGATGCATTCTTCCCCTCTTGAAGTTGTTTTTGTAAAGACTTTTGTGCACAATAATGTATTGAAGCGTTTCTGTTGTTTCAAAAAGGGTTAGGAGAATTTCTAAAACAAAGACAAGCTTACGTCCCAGAGAAAAAAAAAATTAGTATATCTAGCTTAAGCTTATTGTTTATATCTAATCCTATATGGCATTAAGCTAGTAGGAAAAAAATTGGAGTTATTTGCCTACAAACCAATTGACTACTCTTTTATATATTAAAAGAAGCTACTCATCCAAATAGGGATGTCAATCCCAAATAGATCTATTTATAACATTCGCGCTCACAATCCAGTAATTGACAGTTCATGATAATGGGCTCAGTGGGTTATCGCTACTTAGGCAAATACGTAATCATAGTATAAAATGTACACTCGCGTCCAATTTGTAAAACAAAGCATGTTCTCACCCCAATGATGTAAATCATTTAAATAATTGTAAAACATGGGGTTATGAACTCACCTTAGTAAATAGTCCTCTGAAAATGATAGTATATATCCAAGTATAAATCATCGTCAAATACCTAAGTAAATACGGTCAGTCTTAGTCTACAAATTTAGGCTAAAAACTTAATGTATAAACTACAATAAATTGCTAGTTGATATATATACTGTTATCACTTGTTTTTATATATACTGTTATCACTTGTGTGGTGGTGCCCACGATTAATGTATTTACAAATTCGATGCATCTCGAAAACGTGAAATCGTTATTTAATAAATATACTTTATTTATTTAAATCGTTAATTAACCCGTTTATAATCCGAATATATTTATATTCGATTGTATCGTTAAACGTTTAATCTATTCATCCTCGTTCATAAAATACCTTCAAGTATTTTATTTTACACTTTAAACCCTAGGTTTGTAAAACATAAATATTTACACTTCAACCCTTCTAGTTTCAAAAATGACAAAATTAGTCCCTCAAGTTTACAAAAAGTAATTTAAGTCTTTTATATTTTCCAACAGCCCCTACTGTTTCAGAATGTTCATAATTGGTCCCTCAAGTTTATTTGATTCGAAAATGGCAATATAAGCCCTTAAAGTTTCGAAAATTACACATTTGGCCCCTATACTTTCAAAATTCGCATTTTAACTCTAATTAAGTTTCAATAAGTGACAAAATGACTTTTTAAGTTTAAATAAGCTGCGAAAAACAGAATGGCTTATAAATAAGCTTTTTCGAGCTTATTTTTAGCTTAACGGGCCTTATTGGGCCCGTTAAGGTCCAATTTAGTTTCTAAGGGTCCAAATTAGTTTTAACAAGTTCTAATATGTTAAATAAGCTCATCTGAGTCCAATAAGCTGTTAATAAGCTCAGCGAGCTTATTTTGGCTTATTTTGAGCTTATTGGGCCCGAAAGCCCAATAGCTTTACTCAAAAATTTACCCTTAAGGGTTTATGGGCTTTTCTAGCTCATTTCCATTTCTTAATAAGCCCAAATAATCTGTTTGGATTTAATGTTGCAGACCTTCTCACCAAAGGATTTGATGTCATAAGATTTAATTTTTTGGTGGTAAGCATTGGATTATTGAATATGTAGCTACAATTAAGGGGAGGCACGATGATTTGTTGTACAGTTTGTATGAAATATTCCCTTAGATTGTTATTAAGACTCATCTAGGATACAGTAATAATAATTAATAAACTTGCACAACGGAATAATAACACAGAAATCAGAGTTACTTCAAGGTTTTCTTTATTCGCTATATCCCAAGATCAAATGATCCTTGGGGATAAACTAACTAATACATAGATGTCTATAATACATCTATTACTATCTACTAACTAATTATTAGACTCTCATTGGGAGAGTTCTAACTATTCTGGATGAGCTAAAACAGACACACCTAATACCCTTTATATAAAGGGATATTAAGGCTTACAAAGGAAGTTAATTAATTGTATTAGGAAGCTAACTAAAACTAATTAAAACATTCATTTATCTTTGATATTCTTTGACTTTTCAATGCTTATCTTCATGGAAATCTTCCAGCTTTTAATTCTTCCATATGTAGAATACCAAAGTGTCATATTAATCCCTTGTTGTTTCATTCGTCTTCATATAAGCACATGTAGTTTTGTAATCATCAAATCTGAGATCCTAACAATCTTTCCCTATTTGATATTACAAAACAATCTTCATGAATGAAACAATCTTTAAAGCTTCCCCTTGACTTAAGATCTTCTTGAACATGTCACCATACATAATAAGCTACAAATCATATTTCTTGTAGTCTTTTTTCCCTTTTTGTAATCATCCAATAGGGGTCTTCTGAAGATATGCAACTTGGAAACACTTCCCCTCAAGTGGTGCATGTAGATGGTTAAACATTTAATGATTAAGCTTCCCTTGAAACCAATATGTTTACCATCTCTTGAATCTCGAACTTGGTAGGCTCTATGTAGTGATCACTGATGAAGAAAACTGAGTATAACAAATTTGATGAAGAAGTTGAATCTCCCAAACTTGTGTCTTATGTCTTGCACTATCCACGTGACGTCGAACTTATAAATAAATCTGTGAAATATAAGTAGACCGCAACCTCTTGATAAAAATCCTCATCTTCTATGAGATACATACTAAGTGATAGCAAATGTGAGCATTGAGCACCATAAGAAAAATCACACACCTTTGCTAGATTTTGACAAGTCTTCGTCATACCATTGTAAGCACGAACAAGTTATCTTTAAAGTTAATGTCCTGCTACAAACATTACTTTAAGATATGATAAGAACTCGCACCTCTGAAACTCAACTACAACATCAAATAAGCAATATTCAATTGTCTTCGTAATCACATATTCAATAAATCCAAAACGAGCCATAAAATCAATAAGAATAAACTGTTATGAAAAACAGTTTCATCCGAGATCCAAACGCGTCTGTTGTCCAATATCGAACAATGCTAGCAGTATTAACAATAAGCTCAGCAGTATTAACCAAACTGCTTTTTAATGCTAGCAGTACTAGATATCTTTGTATAATGCTAGCAACATAAGCTATCTTCAAAAATAAGGCTAGCAGTATGAACTTTCCTTTTGGCAGCATTAACCTTTTATTCGAATCCAACAGTAGTAACTGCTTATAAACCTAGCAGTACTAAAACATACCTGGCAGTATTAACTTGTAAACTTGAGCATACATCTTTCATGGACATCACTTAAATATTCACGAACCAACAATAGTACCTTTAATAACCTTGAAGCCTATGTTTCTTGAAGCCTAACAAAACAGTATATACTCCCAAGCAGTATTAAACAAATACTCGTCAACAGTAGTAACTGCTATTAACCTTCTTAGTACTCCATAAGCCCAACATGATATCATGAACAAAAAGCTTCTAACATACGAACCCATTTAATATTCTGTTGGCAGCACTAAAAGCTTTCTAACAACAGTATTAAAATCCTTTTGAAGCTCAATATAATATCATGAACAGTATTACTTCTTTTAATCCCATGCACGAGCAACATATAAATATATATACAAACATTCCTTGTTGCTTTAAACAGTACACAAAGGCATAAGTACACAAAAGAGTCATGAGTTTGTAATCATACCAGAACCTACGTTGGCAGTTTTAACCTTCTTTGGGTAATACACGAACCCATGTATACTCGAACAGTAGTAACATCATATTGCACAGCAGTATGCTCAAATTTCATTCATGAATCCCACACATGTACATACCATCACGTGATGTACATTCTTTTTCCCCAATATAACATGCAACCTCTCCTTATACATCATCTTTAAATTCCAAATTCATGCATGCTAAATGAGACTTTTAACAACAGAAACCACCTTAAGCCGCATGTATTCATAAACCATGATTGCTTCTTATATAAAGTCACAACAGTATTAACCAACATCACATGTGCAAACAGTACTCAAAGCAATTTTAATCATAAAAGCAGCAGTATTAACCATCATGAAGGCAGTACTAACATGTAAATGTAGCAGTACTAACTCTCAACGAGCAGTACTATTTACAAACAGCACAAAGTACTTGAGACTCCTTCCTTTCATGACTTTTAGTGAATAGATCTTTTTACTGAATAGATCTTATGCGGAATCTAATCAATAATGCTAAGAAGAACAATATTGAATATCATAAAATGAAACACTGAATAGATCTTAACCTTCAGCTTGCAAAGAGTTTGCTCCTTTAGATAATTCTAAAGCAACAATAATGAAACACTGAGTAAACACTATTTGATTATGCAGAATCTAAATCAATAAATGCTAATAAGAACAATATTGAATATCACAAAATAACTATTATATTTAAACCTTGAATCTGCCAAGGTTTACAGATTAAATAAGCTATGATTACTATTCGATCTCTATGATCAGTTTAGAACTATATCTACTAATTATGCGATGGTTTCCTTATAGACCTAAGGAAACCCTAATGGGCTTTACAAAACGCATATAAAGATCATGCATATCCTTTCCTAAGATATCTCATGCATATCTCATAAACGGTACTAACTACTTTATACTAACGGTACTAACTATCTGATCAGTACTAACTATTTTGTACTGTCATTACAAATTACAACTAGCGGTACTAAGTAATATAACTAGCGACACAAAGTCGGGAATGCATAATTCCCATTACAATCTCCCTAATAAATCTAAACATGATTGTTTTAACCTTTGTTTGTTAACCTTCATGTTTCTTTAGTTTATTCATCTTGAACTCTTGGAGGATGTATCCAAACATTCTGTCAAATCTTGATCTTGATCTTTGATAATTTTGACATCTTCAGCTATCCATCTTTATCAGCAACATGTCTTCTCAGCAACATGTCTTCTCAGCAACACATCAACATCCAACTAAGTTAGCTTTGTAGTTTTTGGCAAACTACCATCCATTAACGGATTTGATATTCCTTTACCCAGTAGCCCGTTTGCTTTGGGATAGCCACTTCATCATATGTAAACAACAAGGTGGATTGATTACCATTTGTAGTTTTGAGTAAACTACCCAACTATCATGATTTGAATTGTCTTTACTAAAAGGCATTTGCTTTCAACATTCAAAGCTTCATTGCCATAACATGATGCACTGATAACCATATAGTTTTTAGCAAACTATCAGCTATCAACAGATTTGATTAGTCTTTACCAGGAACTGTTTGATCCTGGACTAGCCAATTCTTTACTGTGAAGCAAGGTGAATTGAGAACCATACAATTTTTGGTAAATTGTCAACCATAAACGGATTTGAGAAGTCTTTACCACAAGCCGTTTGCTTATGGACTAGCCAGTTCTTATGCCTGTTAAGCATGGTGAACTGATGACCATTTGTTGTGTGGTGGTTAGCCAACACCCAAACCCTTCTCATTTCCATTCTCAACATTACTCCTCATTAAGTTGTTGCTTAATGAATCTTATCAATTGTAGTGCAGCATTACTTTCCTCTTCAACTCCAAATCCCAATCAAGCATTGTGTTGCAACAATTCCCTGGAGAGAGGGTACCTTCTTTCAACTAGCATGTAGATAACTCCAGTCTCCTTAAGCTCTAGTATGAAAACTCCACAAGCTTCATACAGTCTCCATCTGACAATCTCCCATTCTTGTTGATTGTTCCAGAAATCACCTTGATCATTTTCTTCTGTTAAGGATTCCATCATAATCTTCAAGTCTCCTCAAAGAACATTCAACCTCAATATCATCAGGTGTCATTTCGGAGTACTGCATCATCACCAAGACATATAATGAAACAAAATCCCTCTATCAAAATAAGTAGTACCTCCATTAGATAGTTAAATGCCCTAAAGTGACCATTAATTCTGTAGACAACAAGGTAATTCCCATCTAGTGATTAAACCTTGTGCAACCTAGCAATAAAAGATTTTGTCTCCATAATTTCACTATCTATGGTACTATCAAATGTAAACGATCCTTAGACCATTTTCCTGTGTCATCATTACTAACCATCATCTGGCCTGTGGTCTTGGCCTTTCCTAGAAATCATCTTCACGATGACCACATCATTCTTTTCTTGTACTTGCCTCTGTCACTGTCTGTTCAATAGGTATCTTTGCTGTATCTTCTTTCCTTGGAGTTTCTTTGATAACCCTCTTCTTTTTAGGGTCTTTATTCAACTCCTTAATCTGTCTCTCATCCTTAGCAGATCCAATAGCAACAAAGTTCTGATCTTGCCTCTTTAATCTTTCATATAAAACCTGTATTTCTTCAAAGGTTTTGGTCTTCAAATCAGAATGCTTCTTTCCACCAACATGCTTCAAATAGGTCATCATTTGGTTCTCAGCTGATTTGTAGGTGGTTTATTTCTGAAACTTCAGACCTTTGTGTGAGCAATGAAATTTCCCTTGGCAACAATGGAATCATGATAAAATTTTGCTCTTTGTTTAATGGTAAACTTCTCTCTTTCTTCCTTTTGAAGCTCCTCAGCAAGAATTTTGTCTGCATTTATTCTTGCCTGTATGAAATCATACTCATTAGTGAGAGCAACCTTAGTAGCTTCTTCTTCAGCTAACCTTTTCTTTTCCTCTTCAGCTTCCCATTCTTCTTGAACCTTTCTCTTGGCCCCTCAACATGACCTTAGCAAGCAGCATTTTAAACTTCTTTTCAGCATTTAGTGATATTCCATCTATTCAGTATTAGATTCACCTTCTTCATCAACATCTTTTTAACTTTATCTTTTGGATCAATCTTGGGAAGAGGCTTCAATGTTAACACATATCTTGTTGAAGTAGGCCTTGGTCTCTCAGTATCTTCAACATTCCTAATCTCTACTCCTTTTTCCTTTTCCTTCTGTTTATTCTAACTCATTGTGATGAGAACTTATGTAATGGTCTCATCATCACCAAATATTGTTGGAGTAGGTGTTGAAGTTGTTGTTGGAGCTGTTTGAGTCTCTTATTCCGTCATTTTTGATCAGCATTACCTTCACTTTGTCTATCGGTACTAACTTTTATACTGTCGGTAACCATCTACTTGCTTGTCATACCTTCATTTGGCTTGACAGTACTAACAGTAGCTTCAGTACCTTACTTTCCTTATCTGCACTTTCCTTCGCTTATAAGAACCACAAAGCTTGTCCTCCCCTCATCTTGAGCATCCTTAGTCTCCATATAGTCCATTGCATCATCATCAAGATCGTCAAAAGCTGGATCTTTATGTATAGATGGTTCACCCTTGGAAGATTTGACAGATTTCCTCCTTTGTTTGGATACATACTCTTTGTCCCCTTTTTTCTTTAGAGAAGTCCTTCCTTATCCAATATTGGCTTCAGATGCAACACGACTTCTCTAGACTTTGGATGTGTGATAAGTGTTGGTTGACTCCTTTCTTTAGCTTCTTGACCTGAGCCTTCAAAGCTTTAATTTCTTTAGCCTGAGCTGAGACCTATGTACACAAAGAGATACAAAGATCATACACACTTTGGAGTGTCAGACCATCCTCATTCCCGGATAGGGATCTATCACTGATTACTGACCTCCATTATTCCCACCATAAACCATTGGATATGAATCTAGGAATAGCTATAGAAGGAGAACGACAAGAGAAGGCCATTCTGTGTCCTGAGTTGGTCTTCATTTGGGTGAGCAGGAGAGGGTATGGGTTGGGAATCAGATGGTCTTTCTAAAGCCTCACCCTCATCCTCTGTTTGTTGAACCAACATAGAATCAAATAAAGGTGTAACCTTCCTTGAAAAGTTCTTACCCATTTTAATCATAAATATCAAGAACCGTATTTAAGTTAGGTGTTGGGAACTATAAAGTGGTCCAAGGTGAACAGTATTTACATCTTTTAACTGATTGCTCCAAAAACATTTTTAAATTCTTGATACATTACAAACTTCTTAGTTGCATCCAAGTGTCGTATCATGCCACCAAAAAATAATTTTGAAAAATTGTATTTCTGATTAGTGGCTAAACAAATTACTACTGTGGCAATATTAGTGGGAATTTGATCCCAAGAGGTGCTTTTAGAACTAATTCAATGATTCATGGTATGAAAAAGAAATTTCCATTGGGTTAAAAGGGCTTTTGTTAAAAGTAAAGGTTATTCCAGTCTACCCACATACCCATTAGCGTAAGATTATCAAATATAGCCTGATTATTCAAAGAATCTATCCCATCAGCATCATCAAAAAGAAGATCACTTCTTATTGATGCCTCTGAGATAGTCACAGGCTTGCCAGCAACTGTGGCATCTATATAACTAATGTTGTTGACTGTTCTAGACTTAGCAGTCGTCTAATATTTGTATATTTGCCTTTAATTGTTTGCTTGTATATATTTGTGTTTAATTGTTTGCGTATTTAATTATTTTTCTTAATACACTGTTCTGGTCGACAATTGAATACGGCGTATCTAATTCCATCAGATACGGCGTATCCATTTCTCTGTCCAATACAGCGTATTCATTTCAATAGATTAATACGGCGTATCCACTTCCATTGGATACGGCGTATCGATCGTCTGGAACAGAAATTGAAATTTTTGATTTTCGTGCAAAAAATTTTCTACCTTCCTTAAGAACAAATCCTACTGATTGTTTATCCCTTGTTTCAGGTAGTGCATGACAATGAGTTCTGCAAACAAACTATACACACCTTACAAAGTTCCTGAACGAGAATTTCGATCATTGAGGAGACACTTCAAGTCACTTAGCCTTGACAGATTAAGATCACCGGAGTTCAATCTGCTTTCTGACCAAGAATACTTGGAGGAAGAAAAAAAAGAAGAAGAAATGGCAAAAACCATGGAGCAATACATGAGCAAGACCCGAACAAACTATAGATCGGGAGTGGCTAGGCCTAAAATTAATAACAAAGATCAATTTGAACTGAAAGGACAATTTCTTAAGGAGCTTCGAGAAAACACGTTAAGCGGTTTAGATAATGAGGATTCAAATGTACACATTGAGAAAGTTCTCAAATCTGTTGACTTATTCTATGTTCCTAACATCACTGTGGATCAACTAATGCTCCGAGTCTTCGCTATATCCTTAACTAGAGCCGCAAGTAGTTGGCTAAGAAACAAACCAACTGGTTTAATCAAAACTTGGGAAGATCTTAAGACTAAGTTTTTGAATAAATATTGCCCACCTGGTCAAACAACTTTTACCAAGAGCAAGATGAAACCCTTTTTCAAGCATGAGAGCGCTTTAAAGAACTCTTGATGAAGTGTCCTCAACACTATTTGACTAAGATGCAGGAGGTAATTTTGTTCTAAAATGTGTTGGATATTCTGACACGACAAATTCTTGACTCAAGAGGTGCCATTCTAACCATGACTGCTGTCGACGCTAAAAGGCCATCCAAGAAATGGCAGAATACTCTCAAAAATAGCATAATGAAACATCTAGAGGAAGAAGTACTGAGACTTCTGATGGTCTGGCTGCTATACAAGCACAACTGAACAATCTAGGAAGGGAGATCAAGAAGGTGAATGAAAAAGTTTATGCAGCACAAGTAGGATGTGAACAATGCAAAGGACCCCATTACACCAAAGATTGCCCACTAAAAGAAGAAGGGAAAACCCTAGAAGAAGCTTACTACACGTAATTTGGTAGACCTTTTCAAGGAGGGGGATATAGAGCAACATCTCCAGGATACTATCAAAGGAACAACGCAAATCCTTCGTACCAGAAATGTAGGTAATCTATGGAAGATACCCTAAGCAAATTCATGAGTGAATCAGCAAAGAGACATGAAGAAAATTCCAATTTGATCAAAGAAATCCGAGCTACGACAGATGCTGCCATAAGGAACCAAGGAGCATCAATCAAAACTTTAGAAATACAAGTTGGGAAAATGAACAAGGTACTACAGGAAAGAGGATTTGGAAGCCTACTAAGCTCAACTAAAACAAACCCGAGAGATCAAGTTAAGTCGATTTCTACCACTACTGAAGCTGATTCATACTCGATACGCCATATTAGATCATCCTAATACGCCGTATCCACTGGACAGAACAATATACTATTGTACAAGTCAATACAAACGACGGTTCCTTTTCTAAGTTATGAAAACTAAAGAATCGTTTAAGCTCAGATTGTTTAGATCTTATATCTAGGATAAACAATAACAATGATAACAATTATGCAGCGAAATATATTGAAGACAATTGTTATTGAACAAGGTTTTAGTACCATACGTTTCCACCAAGCCCCAATTCTCTATGATCAGTATAGAACGGTTACCACCTATAACAGGGATCAAAGATCCTTGAGGCTACATACACCAACTAGACGTCTACATTGATCCAGTGTACACACACATGTTTTTATGGATGCTAAACTACATGACCTAATGTCTCTTTATATAGTAGAGATCATCTAGGTTTACAAAGGATAAGAAAAAATATAATTAGGAAACAAATAATATCTTCCTAACTTTTATCTTTATCTTATATATCTTTTATCTTCTTAAGAAGATCTTTTAGAATCTTCAAAATCTTCTATCTTTTGAAGAATTCTAGCTTTGCTTTTAAGTCCTTCTTGTTTCATTCTTTAATTTATTTTGTCTCATCAAATCAATAATTCCCAACAAGAAATATTAAAGAAATTTGGGATGGATTCGTGTGACTATGTAGATACACCAATGGTGGATCGACTAAAACTAGATGAGGACCCATTAGGGATTCCAGTTAACCAGACTCGCTTTCGTAGTATGGTCGGCTCACTAATGTACCTCACTGACAGCATATGACCCGACCATTTTAAATCGATTTGTCCCTATTTCTAGTTTAACATGCTCATCGCCTACCAACAAACACTTGTGAAGACCCTATAAACGGGTCTTTTGGTACATCAGAGGATCCCATTATTGGGGGACTTTGTATCCGAAAGAAACCACTACACTGGCACTTAATTGCTATGCAGATGCGGACCATACAGTGTCACGATACACGAAGAAGTACTTCATGAATGTTCTACAGTTCCTTGGAGATAAATAAGTCAACTTGCCATCTAAGAATTCAGAAACAGCATAGCGAAGTCTCACCACAGATGCTGACTGACATGCCCGATGTATGGCTGTTGCGCTCTACATACTTTGGATGAGCTATTACAACTTTCTGACTACGGTTTTTGCAATTCAATAAGTTTCCCTGGTATCGTTATAATCATAGAATTGTATTGCTCTCTGCTGCAACAATGATCGAGGCACTCAAAAGGTCCAAGGCACATGACAAACGTCACCTATTTCATTATTCGCGAGCAGGTTGAGAAAAGCGTGGTTGAATTGTACTCCGTGATGACGTGATTAATAGCTATGACTAACATTCCTCCAAAGTGCATAACACAATATAGCGGTTTCGAAATATTCTAACTCACGCGACTTGTAGTGAAGAGTATTGACTCCAGAACCCATAATATGTCTTCAGGAAGGAGAATTTGGTAGTAAATGATGGTCTTCTTATACCCTATGTATATTTTTAACATTCATTAAACACCAAAAACAAAATCACCAAAATATAAAACCTATAAAAAACCATAAAAAATAAAACATCTAAAAATCCCAAAAAATATTTTTCAATACATGTCTCTTCTGTAAATCGATAACATTTAACGTACCTAGAAATTGTCATTCATATAATTACAATACGGGTCTTTATAATGAAGTTCGAGGCGGTAAAGAACCAATTTAGATTTTTAAAACATTCCTTTATGGCTCTTGCTATTATTTCAACTACATCCCCTCCCGCTTTTTCAATTTGAGGAAAACAAGCTTTGCCAAATAAACAGCTGTCCTAACAACAACATGGTAATTAATTTTCCCAAGGACACTGATTACTTAAATTTCCGTTCAATCAATATGATTAATGTACGTTTCATTGCGTTTTTTCTTCTTTCGGAAGAGAAGACACTTCCTTTTTATAAAACCTAATAATTTTCTTCTTAATTTTGATATCTTCAAAATAAAATTAGTGTAATCAATGATGGAGAAAGTTTGTTGGGAAATCAAAATCACTTATCAGGTTTTTCTTCAAAATAAACTTTTTCAACTCAAACAAACGACTACATCAGCTCTTTTCAATAGAAAATAGGTCACTTGTTTGAACTGGTGAAGTGTGATTTCGAAATTCATAGTTACATCAAACGGGTTTCTACAACACATCAACAATTAAATGGAAAAAATGATTTTTGTAGTAAAACTGTGTTATAATTTGAGGGGTTAGTGTAAATTATTTATAACATTACGGTCCACAAAGTGTCTTTAAGAAAGAAAGATTAAGGACGTATGTTCAGTATGCTAACATTGTTTTCCTAATCCTATTAAATGCAACAAGGACTAAATACCTGCCTTTACTTAAACTTAGTACAAATCAAAAAAGTAACCATGATCTCTATTGATCTGTGTAGAACTATATCTACTAACTATGCCTAGGGTTCCTTTTATAGACTAAGGAAACCCTAATGGGCTTTACAAAATGCGTATAAAGATCATGCATATCTTTTCCTAAGATATCTCATGCATATCTCATAAACGGTACTAACTATTTTATACTAACGGTACTAACTATCTGATCAATACTAACATTTTGTACTGTCAGTACAAATTACAACTAGCGGTACTAACTAATATAACTAACGGTACTAAGTCAGGAATGCATAATTCCCAACAACGTTGCTGAAAGGAATCAATTCAAAACACATTTAAATGGTTTTAATCACTAGGTTCGACCTAGTTTATAATCTAATCTTTAAATGTTATTGATATCTGTTAATTGGTGATTGGGAGAGGTGTGTATAGGGGTGTACAACACTCGATCATCACTAGGTTAGGATCAATCAAACACATTTTGATGCTATGATCCAGTCTAGGTTCGTTTTTGATCAAAATGCCATGAAGTGTTTGGTACTGTGTTTTTAGTGCTGGGATATGTTGGTTAGGATTAGATGGTGTTAGTTTGATGACCAATTTTGATCCCTAATGTCTTGATGGCCAAAACTGATGATTTTCGAACATATGTTGATTTTTTTGATAGTCAACTGATGTTGGTTGTTGTTGTAATGTGTTTGTGATATGTTACTTATGCTTAGGAATGTATTGTATGCCATGAATGCATGTCCCGTAGTGCTTTAAATGGTATTTGAATGTGTATGCATTTTATGTTGTTGATAGAGGTTTGCGATATGCTCTTGATAGTGATTTGATGAAAATTGCTTGATAGCGGTTTGCTTAGGTTTGCATGATAGTGATTTGAATTTATTGAATATTTTAAGTTGAGCAGGCAAACCGCTACGAGGTAGCGGTTTGATGAAGATTATTTTTATTATTAAAATAATCCAAACTGCTATTTTGAATTTTTCTTAAATGGTAGCGGTTTGATTTAATCAAATAAAATATTGATATGTGGTTTGATTAAAATGAATATAAAATCCCTAGCTGTTTGGTCATAGCGGTTTGATTAAAACAAATATAAAATCCATAGCTATTTGGTCATAGCGGTTTGATCATTCCTCTACATAGCGATTTGATCATTCCTCTACATAGCAGTTTGATCATTCCTCTTCATAGCGGTTTGATTATCTTACCTCGAAGTGGTTTGGTGTCAAGTGAGTAGCGGTTTGGGCCAGAATTTCAAAATTTTGGCCCATTAGTCCCAATACCCTCTCAAGGCCCAATCCAAAGGCACAATTACCTAGTTAACTCCCATCCGGGACTTCTTAACTTGTATGTGTTCATCGGATATCTTTGACCAATGTTGACTTAATCTCACCGTAATCAATCAAAGCATGTCAATCATCATGACTAATGTTCTTATCTAACATCAAATATATGTCATGTCTGCCTGTCTTTGTTGATATTCTTGTGCAGACAATATGGCTGATGAGAATGTTCCCCCCTCCTGCTCCCACAAGATCTTATGATCAGATACTTCCATTTGCTGCATGGGTGCCCATTAGAAAGAGCAACTTTTTCTTGGATGTTCAAAAGAAGCAAAAGAATCCAATCTTTTAGATCTTTGTGGATATTCTGCAAAACACAAACTTCTTTAGAGCATTCACTGCCTCAACTTCTGTTCCAACTATCTACATTCAACAATTTTGGAATACACTTACATATGAGGCAAAGACTGGAGCTTACAGTTTTCAGTTGGATGAAACCCGATTCGTATTGGATGCTAATCTTTTAAGGGAAGCTTTAGAGATAACACCTATTGACCAAGCTCACCAGTTTATGTCACCTCCGTCGGGTGATGCAATCATGGACTTTGTGAATGAGCTGGGGTATACAGAGAAAATTCACTTTGTATCAAGAATGGCGGTGAATAACCTGTATCAGCCCTGGAGAGCAATATTTTCAATTATCAACCAATGTCTCACAAGCAAGACTTCTGGGTATGATAGGCCTAGATACCCAGTTCCTCAGATGCTTTGGGGTATAATTACAAGTACAAATGTTGACTATGCTGAACTCATGTGGGAAGAATTTGTACAAGCTATTCAGACTTTTCTTACTAATAAGAATCTGGGCAGTCCTACTAAGAAGGGCAAGAAAGACAAGCCTCACGTTATTCCTTATTGTCGGTTCATAAAGCTAATTATCTGTCATTTAGGAAGAAAATACAATCTGCATCAAAGATCTAAGTCTTCGTTACACCTTGCTGAAGAAGATCTCCGTCTTGGAAATCTCAAGTTCGTCCCTAAAGGTGAAGATGATGAAGTCTTTAGAATGCCAATTCCCAACGAGCTAATCAAGAACAGTATCAGGAACGCACCTTACTACAATGCTTACTTAGAAATGGTTGCAAAGCATGATCAGAAAATTGTAGCCAAAAAGGGAGGAAAGAAGAAACCTATATCTGCTAAGCAACTCAAGCCAAAGCCTGTTAAAGAGAAGTCAAGCAAACCAGCACCTGCACCAAAACCTAAGGTAACATAGGTAAAACCAACAAAGCCTTCTCCTGCGAAGCATTCAAAAATGGGTAAAGTGCAGAAAATTCGAAAAGGAAAGAGTTCTCTCTAACTCATTGATGAAGATGAGCCAACTCAACCTAAACCTGAACCTGAACCCGAACTCGAACCTAAACATCAAGGTGAAAGGGAAGAATATGATGTCGAACGAGCTATTCAGATGAGTCTGGAATCGTTTCAAGTACAGGGTCAAGCACAAGTGGGTGGTGTAGCTATTCGAGAACCTATAGTTGAGGCCACCTGACCACTCCTTATGGTCGAAGGCAAGGGAAAAGCAATTGCAACTGAAGAACAAGTTGCACAATCACTGTTAGCTTTGCACACGCCATAAAGGAGAGGTACCACGAACCAATTTATATTCCAGAGGCAGACTCCAGCTATTGAAGAGGCATCAATTGGACCCTCTGCACAACCACAAGATGACACATCCGCAAATATAGTTTGTGATTCTCCGTCTCCTGTGGATGTTGAAACAGGTCATGATACAGACAAGGCAAATAGTGGAGGTGATACTGAGATACTGCAGATTGGTGAAGAACAAGGAGAATATGTGGATAACCAAGTGAATCTAGAGGAAAAGACTGCTAAACTTGATCAAGGCCAGGCTGGATCAGACCCTGGTAAAACTCCCGAGTCTCGACCTCCGCCAGAGCAGATATTCATGGACGAAGACCAGGCTGGACCAGAACCTAGAGAAAGCCATGTGGCTCTTGCTAGACCAAACCCTGAGCCCATCCATGATGAATTCATGGCAAATGTGTACCCCAACGTTCATGAAAGCTTGAAATTTCCAGCTGATGAACATGTCATCTTAGAGGATCCACTAAGTTCATCCGGGACTCTCTATTTAATAAAGAATTTGAATGATGCATATACTATTGGGGATCCGTTCTTAAATGACAAATCCAGTGAAGATGAACTGGGAAAACTCAATGTAGAAGCAAAAGTGGTTTCCATGGTCACTGTTCTAATTTATCAAGCATCTTCCTCAGTTCCTCCACTATCCACACCTGTGATTGATCTCTCACCTGCTAAACCTGTACCCTTTACCACTCAAGCACAAATCTTTACAACTACAACAACAACTATAACAACAACCCTTCCACCTCCTCCATAACAACAAAGCACAATAGATTCAAAGTTGGCTGCACGTGTCACAACACTTGAAAAGAAATTCTCTAATTTTGAGCAGAAGAGCAACACTCTTGATAACATGACTTAGAATCTTGGATCTAGGGTTTTCACTTTGGAGCTGCAGGATCTGCCTCACAAGATCAATCAAATAGTTAATGAAGTTGTAAAGGAGGCTGTACATGTAGCTCTTCAAGCTTCACTCAGAGATCGCTTTAGAGAACTGCCCGAAGTTGATATGAAAGAAATTATTCACCAACGGATGTTTGAGAGTGGTACCTACAAATCACTTCCTGAACATGTGGCTCTTTATAAAGCTCTTGAGGCGTCCATAGAGCGTGCAAACAGGGATGAGTTCTTTGCTAAAAAGGACAAGTCACGCAAGAGACGCCATGACGATCAAGACCCTCCTCCTCCTCCACCAGATTCAGATCCAAGTAAGAAGAGAAGACATGCTTATGATGCTTCAGGTTCAACACAGCCTCCAGCTCCTCAATCCTTAGCATGGAAAACTTCTGACACTAGAGAGGCTCCTTCCAGCTCCTCTAGGCAAAAGTCAGGTCCTCATTCTGAACAACCAGTTAAAGATGTACCTATACCAGATGATGTGAACGTCTTAGATTCCGAGGATACCGATACTTCACATCTTCGTAAGTTAAAGACTAGACTAGACTCCTGTTCCATAGGAAGACAGACGAGCAACTCCAGATACAAACTGGGTTATTCCTCCAAATGAGCTACCTAAAACTAAGAACAATTGGGCAAATGCACTTGCCAGTTCGTATCAAGATCCAGATGAAAAGCTACTACGACAGACTGGCGATATGAGTTCATTCATCAACTGGTTCTACAAACGGATTGGAAAGAAGAAACTGAGCAAAGCAGACTTAGAAGGCCCAGCTTTCAAGGTAGTTTGACCATTTCACGACAACATCATATCTCTTTAGTTCCAGATGGAAGAGTGTCACTTGCTGCTTACCGATCAAGTTTATTTGGTTAATCCTGAAGGTCATCGAGTTGTGCCTAACGTGAGCAAACCATTACCTCTGGGAGGTCCACCAGGTCAGGTAACAATTCAAACACAATACTTCTTTAATAAGGATCTGAAGTATCTACTGTCAAGTGACAAAGAAAGAAGGTCAGCGTTATCCATATCTAAGCTGAAAGCGGCTCAATATCTAGACTTTGGGCTTGAAGAACTAGTACCGTTACTATGGATTGAGAGTGAACGGGATTATGATATTAGTGTTGCTTATGGTATCTCTTACTGGTGGTTTAAGCGCAAATAATTCTACATCACAAGACACAGTGCCCCCTCTGATCGCAGTAAAGTCAGATCCCACATACGGATTCTTAGTGTAACCAGTCTCAAGACGTTTGTAAGATACGGGTATACCTTCTTAAAAGAGATTGTTCTTTGCAGAGCTGACTACAAGGAATACAAGATCTCAGAAGCTGACTTCAAAAATCTGCATCCTAATGATTTTGAAGATTTATACCTACTTCATCTTCAAGGTCAGATCAATCATTTATCTGGTGCCGACAAAGTTCATCTCTTCAACACAGTCAACTTGTGGATAAGGAACATCGTCATCAGAAAATGTGTAGAAGATCTGCAACTCAGGATTGAAAGTTATCAAACGAAACTCAATCTCACTCAACCGAATTAGGATGCATCTGACTTTCTGTTCAAAGATGATTACACCATAGTCAACAAGCCGAGGGAGGTAATCTACAGAGACAGAAATGATCAGAAGAAGATGATGCAAGAGAATGAGGTGCACAAGTTTAGTGATGGCACGTTGAATAGGATTCTAGATAAGCTGGATCACATGGTTAAAGACTTCAAGCTGTTCAAGTTGAATCCAGGCATAGAAACAAGAATTTGGTCTAAAGACGACAGAAGGAGGAGTAAGGATTTTATAGAGGTGATTGAGAGAAGACTCAAGATTAGGAGAATATTCAGGAGTCTCGAAAGCTTTGTTGGTGGAAGACTAAGAGATGTTGACTACCGACTTATTCAGAGAACAGAATGATTTCATCATTCTGATACTCAGGTCAATATCATCTTATTTTGTATAATATATCTTGTACATTATTTTAAGTATGTAATGTATCTTTAGGTGTTCAGTGACAAGTATAAAGTTTTTCAAGAGTTTTTCGTTAAACTCAAAATCTTTCAAAATTCTTATACTCGTCACTCACACGTACCCTCATAGATTCAGGGGGAGCATTAATATGTTCCCCATTCGGCTTGTGAATAATCAACACATTTTTCTCCTAGTTTTCTAACATATTTGAATCAATTGATATCCAAAATATCAAAGGGTTTGAAATTTTTAATAAGGGGAGAAAATGTGATTTAAATATGAAAACTGATAAAAAATGTGACTTTGTGAACTCATATGTATACTCCATCCTCCTTGTGCTAACCACTTTCGTTTAATCGATGCACATGTTAAGGGGGAGCATTTTTGAAAATTCAAAAAACAATCGAGGTACTAAAAGCTTTGATATTTATATCACAAGTACCTGATTGAGTTTTTCAATTGGTTTTATGGCAAGGTGAACTGTACCAAAAAGACCGACCATGTATTTAATTTTATTAGAGTTATAAGGTTGGTAAGGTTAGGTATTAGTTCCCATGATCTAGCCAGAACTAGAGGGATCTACCCAGGGACAATCCACTAGTTAGTGTAGAAGTCCTTAGGTATGACATAAAAAAGGAGTAAAAGTGAGAATAAGGGAATAATGTCGACTGAGATGGAGCTAGTACTAGAACAAACCTAACAAAGAACTAGTCATGAAGTCTCAGTAAGCACTGAAGGGGTTGAAGAATGAAAAAGAATTGTAAGGATAAAGGGTGAAAAAAAAGAAGCCCTCCATACACATAGGCAGAAACCGGGTCAATAAATCTACTGTTAGAATCACAATGATGATTGCTGACATTAAAGAAAGCCGTCATGGACCCAGTGATGCAATACACAACCCCTTTAGCTACTCGGAATCTCTCAAAAGATTTCTATTTCATTTCTCACGGACTCTAAACACGTTATCTATTGACTTTATCACTCTAAGTTAGTTGACATTAAAAAGGTGGCAGTCCGCTCCAGCCTCCCATCACTAAAACCAAAATACACAATTGAGTCTAGAGCTAAGAGATCATTAATTAATCTTATTAGGACACTATTCCATTTTACTTGTTCTTCACACAATGTCAAAACAAGGATTATCATAAAAGTCCTACGCATTATCCTTGTGGTATTGCCAAAACATCCGAGTGATACCTAAGTATCACAGTAAAGATGGAAATCCTGCTAGAGCTAACATCAAATAAGCTCTTGGTAGGTGACTTGCGAGATCCTAAATGGATCAAACTTGTGTCAACTGGAAAGAAACGATGGTGCGATTCTACAAGAATCAAACTTGTTCTAGTATATGAATTGACGGTTAACGAAATTTGACATAAGCTCGATGTGTTACAAAAACACTTTCACTAAGTAACACGTCAACTGATTTTCAAACCAAAATTTCTCTTTATTGCTAACTGTTTTATTACAGGTTCATATAAAAATGGAGATGGTGTCATCCTATTCTGGCAGAGACAAGTTCATTACCGCATGCTCATACATAACCAACACATTCATAGAAATCATGAAAGCTCAAGCATATGTTTTCTAAGCTTCTGCAACTCTGATATCACACGTCTCTCTTGAAGTGGCCAAGTATTAAAGTTAAAGAACTTCAAGAACAAAGTTTTCAAGTTTTCAAGATCAAGAAAGGTATGAGCATGACGGTCCGCAAGACACAAGACCACAAGACGGTGAAAGATCACAAGATGATGACCAAAGATTGGATTTGGCTGATGATCTTAAGAAAGCTCAAGATCACATATCAAGTACACACACAAACCACAAGACAAAGTCCACTACATCAATGTACATGATATCAAATGAAGAATCAATGACTACGAGCTAAACACAAGATCAATCAGAAGATTGCTGAGCTTAAGTTAGTATTTTCTAGGGTGACCTCCCTTAGGGGGAGATTTTTAGGTATTAGAAAAAGACTCGGTCACCCCGTGTATTTTACCGTTTATTATAGCTCGTAGTCAATAGTTAATCATACGACATTCGGTATTGGGTCGGGTAATTAAACCCAACATGTAAGCCCATGCCAAGGCCTATGGGCCAGTTTATAAGACACTATATAAGCCTCTTCCATGCCATGGAAGAAGGGGTTTGTCATTTCATTATACAAGTCATATTTTCTCTCACTAGAAAGCTTTCTCTCTCACTTTCTCTCCCTAGATTCGGCTAACCCATCTATCTTCCATTGTGTTATGACTTACAATATCCTACATTTTTGTTTACTATCAAAGACCTTTTTAAAAGGCATTTGTACTAGCTACGCACCTACAAATTATGAAATAAAGAACACTTTCAATCGTAACAAAAATTACATTAAGTGTCAATACTACGAACATATATCTAAAAATAAAAAGGGAAAGAGGACTAGCTACACTATACACAACCTTTTGGAAAGGATAAATATTAAATTTGTATGTGTACAACAAATAGAAAATAAGGGTACTAAACAAGTCCCCCAACAAAGTCGTAAACAAGCGTTGCAAAAGGCTACAAAGAAATCCCAGGGTACACAAGCACATAAACAAACTAAATATGCATAATTACAAAAAGCATAAGTATTGTTTAAAAGGCACACATCTACCTTGAGAGAGCTACACAAAGCTCGCACAACCATACAAATTGTCCAAAGGAGGACACACATGCACTGCCAAGTTAAAAAGAGGAAACTATTGTCTTAAGGCAACAAAGCCAAACAACAAACAGAACAATAAAGAGATACACAAGAAAAAAGGATGACATCATAGAGAAACAACTTCCTGAATGGTAGGAGGATCCACCACAACAAGTTCTCCAAGACTCTGGGCGGCTTTCTTCACCAGAAGAGAAATGTAAGGGAACGCGAGCTTATAAAAGGCCTCTACAACCTCATCAAAATTCTTTTCATCATCAAGATGGTAATCCTCCACATCTTTGAAATCCCAAGAATCCCCCAGACTATGCACGTTATCAAGAGCCTGTAACCTTCCATAAGTAATAGCTTTCTGCTAAAGTTCACCCAAAGCACGAGGTTAGAATGCTCAAAGGACATAAGCTTTTTGACAAAATAAGGGAAGAAGATCTTTAACCAGCTCAACCCTCTTAAGATCAGCAATCTTAAGTTTGGAAGATAAAGCTGCAATCTCCTCAGACTCTTTAGATAGCAAAAAATCCCTCTCTGCCTCCAAGTCCAGACATCTTTGCCCCAAACGCTCAACCTCTTTCATAGAAGGACGTAACTCGTCCAACTCTCCAGAAAGCTTTTTCCTAGAATCCATAGTAGAAGTAGCTTTCTCCCGCAACATAGACAACTCCTTGAATATCCAAGCGTTCTTAGATATTAGATCCTTCACAACCTGGCAGTTCTCCACATCTTGGTTCTTTTAAGTTTTGGAGAGGCTAGTTCAAGCTTCGACATTTTATGTTCGAGGAGATTGTTCTTACTTTTCAAAGACACAAAGTCATCTTTAAGCTTGGAGTAATCACGAGACATAATCCTTGACTCATTTGTCAACATATTACAAACCACAGCCAGTTAGATGGCATGAACATCATAAACATTGGCCAAGTCATCAACAGATAAAGACTTCAGTTTGTTTTTTATCAAAAGATAGTGAAGGTCGGAGAGCATATTGTGACTAGAGTAAGCCTCTTGGACATCTAAACAGGAAAATAATAACATGTTACACAAAAAAAACTACAGAAAATAACAAAAGAGGGAGTTGCGTACCAGGAACAAGGGAGTCTGAACCACCCTCCAAACTCCCCATATGGCGAGCCAACACCCGCAGATGTTTCCTAACACCCTTAGGAGCAATAGCCGGGGGAGGCGGGACACTTCCCGTTGCACTAGTCCTCTTCGGAACCTCCTGTTTCCTCTTTTTAGGCTCATACTTCGAGGAACTACCAACAACAACAAGCTTAATCACAGTAGCACCCTCCTCAAGTGCAGCAGTAATTGAAAGCTTTTTCTTGAAACCCTCAGCAACACTAACACCATGCTTCGATGAGCCATCACCAACGACCGTAAGCTCAAAACCGGAAACATCTTGATTTTTTAAGATAAAAGAACTCTCACCTTGGTCATTATCATCTACGGTTTTCAAACGATCCATAAAAGAACTGTCCACATCAATGGATTGATTCGCTGGCCTCACAGAGAGAGTGGGGGTTTGACAAGGCTTCTTTATAAAATTTCAGAAAGATATCTCTAAAAGAAGACGTAAAAACATTAGTAAAAAAGAAGCAAATCATAAAATAGCAAGGTTACGAATTTAACAAAACCATACCCTCCTCATCAACTAGTATCAAAGGATTATTCGGAGCATGCTCCCAAGTACTAGCAAGATACAAGATAGGTTCCAGAAAAATTTAAGCCTCAAAAGTATGACGAGCAAGACGGCTTCGCAATACCTCATCAAATGGCTCTATTAGATAAGGATAAGAAAAAGTACCAGAGCCAAGACCAAGACAAAAATCGGTTATTAGAGCAGGATGAGCATCAGAAATAAGAGTCTCCTTCACAAAAATGAACTCAAAATTCCAGTTCATAATATTGGTCATGGAGTTATCAAAGATTTGGGGAATACCAGGACCAGACCTTTTCTAGAAGGTAAGCCACTCACCAGCAGGACCAATAGTAAGAAAGAGCTGAAAAAAGGCACTGTAGGCTCCCCTCTATAATCCTTATAGAAAACGACAAAGGTTGTTACTGGAGAAACCCCAAAAGGGTCAAGGAGAGGAAAATGATAATCAAAAAACTCGAAGACATCAAGGCAAAAAGCATTTAATGTAAAACAAAGATTGACGATCATGAATAAAGATAGATATAGAGAAATGTAGCCATATGGGGCATCAAGAGCAGTCTGCTCAAAGGACGAAAGTTGAGGATCATAGCATAAAGCAATGCCGTATTTTTTGACAAACTTAACAAGATCACTTTGGGCTAAAGAACAAGTAACAATCGCCAAGTTTCTTTTAGACATGACAAAGAAAAAAGAAAAAGGTACAAAGAAAAGCGAAATGATGAACCTGGAGAAAAATGGAGCGAAAACGCTAGAAAATAATGAGGATACCACGGTAGAAAATAGTAACTGGGTGAAAGGAAGGTAAAAAATGAAGCGATACAAGATAGCGAGAAATTTATACCAAGACCAAAGTAACATGGTCTGTACACGTGCCCCACTAACAAAACAAACGGTCAAAGATGAGAGCGCGTGAAGAGCACACACCCACATTTATGGTAAAAACAATCGAGTACCATCTGGGTAATAGGAGCGCTAGACGCCGAAAAGACGCCTACGACCTCCAAAATTAAATTTTGCAAAGACTTACAAAAGAGCCCGCCAAAAATACCCTGTGAAAAGAAAAGAGTCTGACGCATTATGTTGCGAGAAGCTAGCATAACACATCAGACTGGGGGGCTTGATGGTGTACCCCATCTAATAGCTAGGAGCTTAGCCTCCGATGTCGCGCACATAACACCTCGGAGTCTTTATTGGCGTAAAGTCCACTTAGGGCTATCGTAAGAGAATCGCCAATACATAACGAAGTCCATCCAAAATGGAGCCTTGAGCCTCTGAGGAACCCAAAGCTTCCGCAGAGCTGAACAAGGCACTGAGCTAAAATACAAAACATAATATTATATGGACCAAACAAGGACAAATGGTTGTCCTTTATTCCCGCTCGTGCATAACCATTGCATGTGCGCACAATCTTGGAGCCTTTGCAGACACCTTCTTATTGGCTGACGAGAATATGCTCCACTACATCCAGTTAGAATCAAACACGTAACAAGGTCTATGTCCTACCTAGGGTTTGCCTATAAATAGCCACCTCATTTATCCAAACCAGGTATGTTCTTACACACTTACTACTTTCTCTCTCTAAAACACATACCATTCCCATGATTATTGATTCTCACACCAGAGATGGTTCGTAGGGTCCACCCCTACGCTCTGTGCTAACCCAAGTGATTTTTAGCTGTCTTATTTCAGATCTACTCCCACGCTTTAAAGTATCCAAGTCTGTTCTGTATACAACAAGCTCTGATCAAGAAGGTATAAATTATTGTACGATCAATAACCTATTAGTAAATCGATCAGCAAAGCAAATACAAGGGGAGATGGGCAAGGAGAATTGAGTAGAAAGGTATTTTAGGAACACACTTTTCATAGCCAACGGATCAACAATCCACTCGCCGTCAACAAGGGTCCCGCAGATAGTTAAATAAGAACGTTTACTAGTAAGAATACCATGAAAGAACTTTGTATTCTCATCACCTTCTATAACCCAACAAACTTTAGATTTCTAAGCCATTTCCAATCAGTCAATAGAATTAATGTCATTGAGTTCTTTCAACAACAACGATCTATCGGATAAAATCTTTTCATTACTACCGCCTTGTTGTCGATATCAGAACGTTTGTATTGAATGGAGATCTTCGCCTTATAAGAGCTTTTCTTAACATTTTTGTCCATTGTTTTATGACAATTTTGAGAGCTTGAAGTTTCTTCTTTAATTTAATCATACCATTCGATTCAATAGTGGCTAAGCTCTTCTATGTATCTTCTACCATTTTGTCAAAGCCATCCAAGTTAAACCAAGAGTGAAAAAATCTAAATAGAGTAGGACCATAATCAATGCTTAATTCCTGCATAAGAATAGGATAATGATCTGATAGATTTCTATCCAAGCAAAGAGCCAAAAGATATGGGAACGAAGCCAATAAGCCTTTAGAAACTAGAAATATATCCAACTTACTCATCTTATTAGCGGTCTTATGGGCCCAAGTGTAAGCATAACCATCAGAAGGAAGGTTAATCATACTTGCTAAGGAAATAAAACTATTAAAAGCGTTAGAAACTTGAACGCTGAAAACTGAACCATATCTTTCTTGTTCTGTTCTAACTTCATTAAAATCCCCCATAATCACACAATCTCCATCCCATCGGTCTATTAGATGAAGGATGTAATCCCATAACACCCTTTTTTCTGTTAGTGTTAGGAATTCAGTTTTAGTGAAGTGACGATCATTATGGATCTCACGAGTCTTGTAATAGTTAGACAATGTTAATCGTGTAATAGTTAGTCTAATAGGCTAGTTCGTTAGGCTAAATATTGTAATAGTCCATGACCTGGCCCATGGAAGCCCAAGTAAGGCCCAACCCGGGTTCCAGTGACTATATAAAGAACCCTCTCTTTACATAGAGAGGGTGTGAGTATGTGTTTCATTTGTGTGTAAGAAATCCTTTCAAGTTAAATCAAGAACACCTCCACCAATCTTTCTCTCTTCTATATTCTAGCTTATGTGTGATATTTGATTTTCTACAATTGGTATCATTCGCCAAGGTTTCATCTTGGGTTGATTAGGATTGTTGTGTGGTTATTTAAGCTTATTTCGAGCTTATTTAGTAGTTAGTTTAGGTTTTAAGTTTAAATCTTTAAAAAGACTTGTACTTTCTTCATTAAAACAATAACTAGACAAACCTTCCAACTTATTTTCGTGGCTTATCACTTAAAACAGCTTATTATAGCTTATTTTCAAGAAAAAGTTAAGGTTTTTTATTTCTAGTTATTTAAGATTTACGTTGCTTAAAAGGAAAAAGCTGAAAACTTTCATTTTCATCTTATTAAGTTGATCAATAGTACTTTTATTCGTGGCTTATTCATTTTAATATGCTTATTTATGAAGCTTTTTACAAGCTTTTTGAGTTTCTTTCTTAACCGCGGTCTAATAAGGAAAAAAGGGACAAAGATCCACTATTTTAGGAAGGATAGTACTGCAGGCGGTTTGATCTCATGATTACACGGTTTGATAGGATTATACTAGGCGGTTTGATTCCTAAACCAGGCAGTTTGATCTTGAACATCACGCGGTTTAAGAAGGGTAAACAAGGCGATTTGATAAGGTTGTTATGCTGTTTGATCTTCAAGTTTAGCAGGCGGTTTGATAAAACTTTTACAGGCGGTTTGATCTAATAAGCCAGGTGGTTTGATAAACTTGTGCAAGCGGTTTGACATAGTTATCATGCGGTTTGATCAATGAAACAAGCGGTTTGAATCACTTGTAGGTGGTTTGATTAATAGGGTTATGCGGTTTGAACTAAGTAAACAGACGGTTTGAGGTTAAAGAAGACGCGGTTTGATACTTGGTTTTACGCGGTTTGACTTTACTAAACAAGCGGTTTGAGAAGGGAAATCAAGCGGTTTGATATTAAGTACGCAGTTTGATCTTGTTTATGTAGGCAGTTTGATCAAAAAATCACGCGGTTTGACTGATTTCAAACAAAGAAGACATAGTACAAAATTGGGCGAGAATTTTGTGTTTTAAATTGAAACCCTAAATCCGAATTTACCACTTCGACCCACAAAGCTTAATTTAATTTCACAACTCATCCTTCCTTCAATATGTAACAACCGTTAACCCTTCAAGTTAAACTCTTTACACCGTTAGTCCTTAATAACAAAGAATTAGAAAAAAAGTTTTTTGGTCGAAAAACTTGAGTAAAATTTATTTTTTATGGTAATCTTTATATTAAATTTTTACGTCAAATTCAAATTTTTGTACAACAGTAAAAATTTTGGGCTAAAATTCAAATTTTTTGGATGAAATTCAAATTTTTACGATCAAAATTAACGTTAAAATTTTAAATTTTCAAAATTTTTTCATACACTTAGAATTGAATTCTAAAAAGAATTTCAAATTTTAGCGAAATAAATTTTTAGAGGGAAAAATCACGTTTAACTGTTTTAACAACACAACACTTCTTTATCATCGAAAAGATCCACAAATCAATTTCACACATCAAAATTCAATGGAATCATCAAGTTTAAATTCAAAAGAGAGAGAATTGCAACATATGCAACTCGAAGAAAGGCAATTGCACTACAAGTGCATGACATGGTTTAAAGAGCTCAAGTCACATCTTGAAAATCTCCATAAGTTTTCAGAAGTCAGAAACACAATACCATTTGAAATTTCATTTTGTACATTATTCCATGAAGAGCATCAGACTTTTAGAGAGAAGATGTAGCACAATTTAAATCAACTACAATGGTAACTTAAAAGAGAACATCTTCATTCCTGTGATCCAAAGACTTGTCTTGATGTACTCAGAACACGGTTCAAGGAATTTTTTGACTCGAAAGAGGTGAATGCTTCGGACTTTCACAATAAATGCTGGCAAAAAAACTTCAAATATTATACGAGATGCGAACCTAAAAATTACAGACGTAATTTACTCTTGTATCGGGATGAACTTGCCAAGCTTATTGATGAAAGAGTACTTAAATTCGGAGAATTACGAATGAAAGAAAGAGAAGTTAATGCAATAAAGGAGATTGAAAAATGGCTAAAAGAAAGAGAGATACAGCAACAAGAGAGTTTGGTCGCTGAGGGTAAAACATTGGAGGCTATTTTGAGCACTCACGATACAACAGTAGATGCTAGTTTGGTCACTAGGGATACTACATTGGAAGCATGTTTGGTCACTAAGGGTGCAACATTGGAATTTTGTTTGGTCACTGAAGGTGTAGCATTGGAAGCTTGTTTGGTCACTGAAGGTATAACAATGGATGATAATTTGGTCGCTAAGGAAAGCACAGATGACTCTGTTACATCGTCAGAACAACTGGATGAAAGCAGCAGTTCAGGGAATGATGCAGATGTTGAAAAACTTCTAGTAGATACGGTTGCTTCTGACATTGAAAATGCTGATATTGAAACCATAAGAGTGATATGAGTGATGAAGCCAAAATCAAGTTTGGCATCGAAGATCTTGAAACCATAAACATCGAGTTGGAATACATTGTCGCTTCATTACTAAAATAAAATGAACACTTGAAAACGATTTACCCAAACCAGTTTGATTCAATCAAACGTTTACGAGTTCAGACAAAAAGCTCAAATGTTTCTCAAAATAAAGCAGAAAATTAAAAGTCTTAGTTGTCTGAATTTGCAACCATAAAAATTTTCATAAAGTTTTTCAAAATATTGAATCAATGAAAAAGAAAAAGTTTGGCTCTCGAATCTCAAATGATTTCCTTTAAAAATCTTTGTATGATTCTGATGAGGTGTCATTTTATACACTTTTTCGAGGCCGTTTAACCTCCCAAATTGTGTGTTTATGCCCAAATAGGTACATAATTGTTCCTTTTCAGGTATTTTGCATTTGGAAGACATTTGGAAGAAATACACGTGACTTGGGCTCATTTGGAGAAGAAACGAACAAGACTACTGACCAACACCAACATTGCTCAAGAATTTCTCCTCAGAAGCTGGAGACGGCGTCACAGATTATACGTGATGCCGTCACAACGATATCCAAGACGACATTACAAGATCTCAAGACGGCGTCAGATTGTACGACCCAACCCATTATCTAGAATATTCTTGTCACGACGGCGTCACGATTAAAACGTGACACAGTCGCAACGATTTTCCTATATATACAAACCCGAAATTAGGGTTTTAGGTGTGTAACTTTAGAATAAAAAGAGGGTACAAACCCTAGTTCATTTAGCAGCTGTTAGGGATGATTTTAGGGCCTCAAAACCCTATTGTACTTTCTAATCAAGTATGACTTATTTAATCATTCAATATGTCTTGTTGTGTGATTCTTATCTGTTCTTGCTTTATCTATAACATGCTTGGCTAAACCTTCTATTGTGTTTATTTATGATTGTATGAAACTTAGGATGTAGATCTTAGTGGTGTTGCTTCTTGTGATAAATATGCATGTTAGGTCTTAGAAAACCAACTTTTGTCTGTATCGCTGTTGATATGTTTAGGAAAACATGATTGTGTAGAAAGGATACCATAGAGTAACAGTCTTAATACTACCTTGCCCCTTATATGGTTGATCCACTCTTATATATTTTGTTAGGATTCTTGATTTAATGAGACAAAGTGAATAAAAGAATGAAACAAAAGGACTTAAACACAAACCTGAAATACTTTAAAAGATGAAAGATTTTGAAGAATCTAGAAGATCTCCTTATTCAGATAGAAGATAACAGAAGATATTCTTAAATGTTTAAAAGATTTATTTGTCTAATGTTTATCTTCTTTTGTAAGTCTTGGACTCCTTATGTTATAAAAGGAGGTTCCAGGCATGTAGTTTATGTGTACACAAAAAAGAAAAACATATATGTGTGTATCTTTAGAGATGTAGACGTCTAGTTTGTGTGGTGTAGCCTCAAGGTCAAGGTAACTTGATCCCTGTTACAGGTGGTAACACGATCTATACTGATCATATAGATTTGAGGCTTGGTGGAAACATATGGTAATAAAACCTTGTTCAAATAACATTGATGTTCTTTATTTAATTCCGTTGTGCATATTGTTATCATTGTTATTGTTAATCCTAGATATAAGATCTAAACAATCTGAGCTTAAACGATCCAAGAACTATCACGTGTTTTAGTTCTATCAGGGATGGCTTGGGTCCCCAAAGGAAACTAATATCCTTATTTTTATGTGCAGTGTCATCCACAAAAAAAAGATCAAGGCTATGTTGACAGTGGATGCTCAAGGCACATGACAGGGAACATGTCCTATCTCTTAGACTTCAAGGAATTTGATGGAGGATATGTTGCCTTTAGAGGAGGAGCCAAAGGAGGGAAATTACTGCTAAAGGAACTCTTAAAACTGGTAAGCTTGATTTTAAGGATGTGTACTTTGTCAAGGAGTTACAGTTTAACCTTTTTAGTGTCTCACAAATGTGTGACAAAAAGACCAATGTTCTTTTTACTGACACTGCATGTTTTGTTTTGTCTCCTGACTTTAAGTTAACTGATGAAAGTCATGTTTTACTTAGAGTTCCTAGAAAGAACAACATGTACAGTGTTGATATGAAGAATATTGTTCCTAAAGAGAGTTTAACTTGTCTTGTTGCAAAGGCTACACTTGATGAATCAATGCTATGGCATAGGAGGCTAGGTCATGTAAATTTTAAAACTATTAATAAACTTGTTAAGGATAACCTTGTGCAAGGTTTACCTATAAAACATTTTGAAAATGACCAAACTTGTGTTGCTTGCCTTAAGGGAAAACAACACAAAGCCTCCTGTAAGTCTAAAATTTAGAACTCTATTACTCAGCCTTTATTCATGTTACATATGGACTTGTGTGGTCCAACTTTTGTGAGCAGCTTAATGAATAAGAAATATTGTCTAGTTGTCACTGATGATTATAGCAGATTTACTTGGGTTTTCTTTTTAGCATCTAAGGATGAAACTAGTGACATTCTTAAGAGCTTTATAACTCAGATAGAAAATCTAGTTAATAAGAAAGTAAAGATAATCAGATGTGACAATGAAACAGAGTTCAAAAATAGAGTTATGAGTGAGTTTTGTGAAAAGAAAGGCATTACGAGGGAATTTAGTGTAGCTAGAACTCCTCAGCAAAATAGTGTTGCTGAGAAAAGAAATAAGACACTAATTGAGGCTACTAGAACCATGTTAGTTGACTCTAAGTTACCTACTACAATTTAGGCTGAAGCAGTTAATACTGCTTGCTATGTGCAAAATAGGGTATTAGTAGTCAAGCCTCATAACAAGACCCCTTATGAACTCTTTAGAGGTAGAACACCTTCTCTAAGCTTTATGAGACTATTTGGGTGTCATGTTACCATTCTTAATACCTTAGATCATTTAGGCAAGTTTGATGGAAAGTCTGATGATGGATTCTTTATTGGATACTCATTGAATAGTAAGGCTTTTAGAGTATACAACATTAGAACTAGGAAAGTAGAAGAAAACTTGCATGTTAGGTTCTTGGTGGATAAGCCTATTATTGCAGGTGATGGACCAAAGTGGTTGTTTGACATTGATGTTCTAACAAAATCAATGAATTATGTACCAGTTGTTGCAGGTACAAATTCTAATGATTCTGTAGGTACAGAAGAAAGTGCTGGTATAGATCATTCTAGCGAAGAGACAAGATCTAGCCAAGACTACATTTTAATGCCACTATGGAAAGACGGTTCACTATTTGATTCTTCTTCAAAGAATGCTAGCAATGATGAAACAAAACATTCTAATGATGCTGGAAAGAAGGATGATGAAGGTGGAATTGATGATCAAGAAAGGACTAAAAACAGAGCTCAAGATGTTAATACTGCTGAGCTAAGTATTAATACTGCCAGTACAAATTTTAATACTGGTAGTCTAAATATTAATACTGTTAGTCCAACAGTTCCTACTGCTCCACTTATGCTAATTTCTTTGGTGATGAATCAGAATTAGATTTGAGCAACATTGCTACCACATATCCAGTTCCTTCTACTCCAAATACAAGAATCTATAAAGATCATTCACTTGATCATGTAATTGGTAATGTGCAGTCTGGTGTACAAACAAGGAGAATGATAAATGAACAAGGGTTTATTAGTGTTGTTTATGAAGGAAAAACTCACGAAGACCTTCATACTTGTCTATTTGCCTGTTTCCTATCTTAGGAAGAGCCCAAGAAGGTAATCCAAGCATTAAAAGATCTAAGCTGGATAGAAGCTATGAAAGAAGAGCTTCTGCAATTCAAATTACAACAAGTTTTAACATTGGTGGATTTACCTTATGGCAAGAGGGCCATTAGAACAAAATGGGTATACAGAAACAAGAAAGATGAGAGAGGTATTATGATTAGAAACAAGGCAAGACTAGTTACACATGGTTACACTCAAGAAGAAGGAATAGATTATGATGAGGTTTTTGCTCCAGTTGCTAGGATTGAAGAAATTAGGTTATTCTTAGCCTATGCCTTATTCAAATTTTTTGTTGTGTACCAGATGGATGTGAAGAGTGCATTTCTATATGGCAAAATTGATGAAGAAGTTTATGTCTATCAACCTTTAGGATTTGAAGATCTAGAGTTCCCTGACAAAGTTTACAAGGTAGAAAAGGCATTATATGGTCTACATCAAGCTCCTAGAGCCTAGTATGAGACTCTATCTACCTATTTATTGGACAATGGATTTCAGAATGGTCATATTGATAAGACTTTGTTTATTAAAAGAATCAAAAGTGATATTCTACTAGTTCAAGTATATGTTGATGATATCATTTTTGGATCTACTAAGAAGGAGTTATGCACTGATTTTGAGAAGTTGATGCACAAGAAATTCCAGATGAGTTCTATGGGTGAACTCACTTTCTTCTTAGGACTTCAAGTGACACAAAAAGATGATGGGATTTTCATCAGTCAGGACAAGTATGTGGATGAAATCTTGAAGAAGTTTGGTTTTTCAACTGTGAAGACAACAAGTACACCCATGGAGACTTCAAAGCCATTGCTCAAGGATGCAGAAGCTGAAGATGTTGATGTTCACTTATATAGATCAATGATTGGATCATTGATGTATCTAACAGCTTCTAGGCCTGATATAATGTTTGTTGTATGTGCTTGTGCAAGATTTCAAGTCACACCTAAAGTTTCACATCTTCATGCTGTGAAAAGAATCTTTAGATACTTGAAAGGTCAACCTAAATTGGGCCTTTGGTATCCTAAGGACTCACCATTTGACTTGGAAGCTTATACTGATAGTGACTATGCTGGTGCAAGTTTAGACAGGAAATCCACAACAGGAGGTTGTCAATTTCTTGGAAGAAGATTGATTTCATGGCAATGCAAGAAGCAAACCATAGTTGCCAACTCTACTACTGAAGCAGAGTATGTAGTTGTATCTAGTTGTTGTAGACAGGTGTTATGGATTCAAAACCAATTACTTGATTATGGATATAACTTTATGAACACCAAGATTTTCATTGACAATGAAAGCACCATCTGCATAGTTAAGAATCTAGTGTTTCACTCAAAGACTAAGCACATTGAGATTAGACATCACTTCATTAGAGATTCCAATGAGAAGAAGCTTATTCAAATGATTAAGATTTACATTAATCATAATGTTGCTGATTTGCTCACAAAAGCTTTTGATGTTGGAAGATTTCAATATCAGATTGCAAGTATTAGAATGCTTAACCCCTGAAGTATTGATTGAGGGGAGGTAATTAATAATAGGGCACAGAAATGATGCTTAACTGGACTGGAACAGAAGCAATGATGAACTTCAGTTATTTGGCGTTGGCCTAAACTTACTTTTGGTAAGTATAATTACTACTGTTGTTATAATTAATACTGTGAAATTTGAGAGAAATCAAAAAACAAATAGAGAGAAAAAGTGAGCTTAAAAGAATAGAGAGATGTGTGAACCAAAAACAAAAAGAGTGTTTAAGTGAGAAAAAGAAATGAGAGATGTAGTGAGTTCAAAAACAGAATGAGAGATTTATGAAATAAAAACAAACACGGTTTTCATAGCAAAAAATTGAGAGATACAGTGAGCTTAAAAATAGAAAGAGAGCTTGTGAGAATTAACATTGATGATGGAAATGCCTTTTGAAATGGAATTAAGGTTAAAACTGGTACCTCAAAAGTTAATACTGCTAGGCTAAACTTAGTACTGCTCAAGATTACAACTGCCAGTACTAACTAGTTAGTACTGCTAGAAGAAAGTTAGTACTGCCAGTACTAACTTAACACTGCTAAAGGAGTTAAGACTGATGCATGAAGACTTAAGACTGCTAAAGGGATGAAGACGTATGAAGTGATAAGTATTGACTTAGAGAGCCGAGTGAGCGTAATTCTATTTGTAGAAGATATCATATAAGAATTAGAATAAATAGAAATCAGTAGTTATCTTGTACAGACTCCTGTCGTGTATAAAAGGAGATCCTGGGTTATAGAGTTAAATATACAATAGTAATAGCTTCAAGGTTGTAAACCCTAATACTAGACAGAGTACTCGTATTATTGATCTTAATAATATTGAAGCTTTTTGTTACATCTTTGTTTAATCATATTTACTGTTACATTCATAGTTCTTCTAAGTATTAAAGAGTAGATTCCGCATACTCTTTAATATACACACAAAGTTTCTACCATTGTTATTTTGGATTTATCCAAGGTAACATACTCTTAACAAGCTAAAGAATCAATCATAGTTTGGGATCAACACTAACCAACTGAGCTTGTTCAGGGACTTAGTAGATTTGGAGGAGTAGATGTGTGTTTGTGAAAGTTACGACTTTGAATGCACAAACTTTTTAACATCTACTCCATTACAAGAATTCTATTTATACTACCTAGGTAGGGTCACACCCATATAGGTGGTAAGCACTAATCCCAATCCTAATACGCTAGTACATTTGTACAGCTTTGTCTCTATTACAATTTTTATTTTAGGTATGGGACAAATGCTCTTTCTAAGTTCAGTCCTGACACTAAACTTGTCTTATACCCTCTTCAGGATAAGTTGACTTTATGAGATAAGAGCTTGGACTTATCTTCTTTTAAATTATCCAGCCTATTCTTCAGTCTCTTGTCTTCAGGGTCTTCTAGTTGTTGGAGATCGTATGGGGCTCAATGAGTCTATTGCTACAACTCACTGAACCCATCACCTTCTTCTTTGGCTTAGGCTTCATACACTGAGTACCGCCTCCCTGGTTGCTAGAGTCTTTCTTGTAGACTCAGGTTGCGCATCTTAAAGGTAACTCACTGAGCGACTATTCACTCAGTGACCTTGAATTATTAAAGGATATTTACACTTAGGTTATTTTGTATTCAAATCCTAAGTGAGAAATCAGTGGGCAACGACATTTGGCCCAACAGTTATCGTTCTCTAGGGAATAGGTTGGGAAGGTTTGAACAGAACATAACTAAGGTCTAAGGGTTGAAAGAAGATTGTTTTTGTATTTTTGTATTTTATAGAAAGCAATTAAAATCTCTGGTTTAAAAGGGGTTTTGGTTTTAAGCTAATTATGGTAATAACTAAAATTAAATCTAAACTAAATTGGTGGAAACTTGTATAGGTAAATAAATGTGTTCACTTAATCATGCATGATCCTTAGTTTGCTTCTCCTAATTATATTGCTTTGTCACACTTGTGATGCGATGTGTAAGTAATTCCTATGTCATGAACGAATTACACGAACCCGCCATCTATGTAATATTCTGTTAAGGCAACGTACAAGTAAGGTAGTATGAAGACTATTACAAGGCCCCTAAGAGTACATTACATGCATTAAAATACTTAAAAGGTGATCAACCATAGATGGGTAAGGTAGTATGAAGACTGTTACCGATAGAATCCTTTCTACACAGTCACGTTTCCCTAGACGTCTATGCCAATTTAATGTTTTATGGCTAGTTTTCTAAAGCCTAACGCGCACACCCATCAAAAAGAAGAAATATTAAAAGGATCTATAAACTAATTCACATGCAATCATAAGCAAACACTACAAGATCTAGCCTAGCATGTTAAAGCGAAGTGAAGACCAATAATTAATCAAATAACACATAGACATATTGAAATATTAAAGGATAAAGGACTTCACTTGATTAAAACATAAGTTATAGGGTGATACAAGAGGGTTTTTAGGCCCTAAAATCGACCCAAACATCTGCTAAACTCGTACCCTAACTATTATAATCGTATCCCAAAAGTTCCACACTTTAAAACCTTAAAAATGAGTTTGTATATATAGAAAATAGGCCGCGACAGCGTCGCTTTATAATCCTGACATCGTCGCTTCGCCGAATCTTCTAGGGATTTATTAAGGCAGTTAGGTCCTGACGCCATCTTAATTTTCTTGACACCGTCGCTTTGATATCCTAACGGCTTCGCTAGTATTTCTGACGCCGTCTCCAGCCACTATACGCATTTTCTTCATCGACTTTGGTGTAGAGTTGTAATCTTGTTTGTTTCTTTCCTAAATGAGCCCAAGTCACGTGTATTTCCTCTAAAAGCCATCCAAGTGCTAAAAACACAAAAAAATAATTAAGCATGTGTAGAGATATTTCATGATTTATGGGGTTAAATGACCCTGAAAAAGTGTATAAAATGACTCCTCATCAACACCCTAATGACTCTGTTGCTTTAACTGTTGTTTCTGTAAAACTTAAGGGGACCAAGAATTATCAAGTTTGGTCATGTGCTATGTTACTTGATTTAGAGGGTAAAAATAAAATTGGCTTCATTAATGGTTCTTGTAAAAGGTCTAATACTGATGAGGTTTGGGGGAGACAAAGGGATAGAGTCAATGTTGTGGTTTTAGGGTGGATTTTAAACTCTATTTATGAGGAACTCTTTCTTGGTTAATTTTTTCAAAAAGGGCTATGGGAAGAATTGAAAGAAACTTATGATAAAGTAGATGGATCTGTGACCTTTACTTTGCATCATAAAATTCATACTTTGTGTCAAAATGGGTCCTTTATTGCTGATTATTATCATAAGTTAAATGCTCTGTGGAAATAATTTGATGCCTTGGTTAAGTTGCCTAAATGTACTTGTCATGTTGTTGATGGTTTTAAAAAACCTAATCAGTTAATGAAGTTAATGCAATTCTTGATGGGTCTTGATGATACTTATATGCAAATCAAAAGTTTTATTTTGTCTAGAGAGACCTTACCTAATGTTAGGAGTGCATATGTTATTATATCTAATGAGGAATCCCATAGGGTTGCTTCTGGTAACATTGCTGAGATCTCTCAGAGGTCTCAGACATCTGCATTCACTGCTAAATGTGCCTAATAGAGGGAATTATTAGAGATCTCAAACCTCTAATAATGTCCCAAGACCTTTTAATACTGTCAGGCCTAATGATAATAAAAATAAAAGAGCTACTAGGGGTTCTAATTTGGTCTGTGAGGAATGTGGATTCAATGGTCATACTATTGATAGGTGTTTTAAAATCATTGTTTATCCACCTGATTTTGGTAAAAAGAAGGCTTGACAAAATCATTAAGGGAAAATGTTTCTAACAATGTTGTTGGTTCTAGCTCTTCTACTAGTTTTTCTGATGAACAATTGTCTATTCTCATATCTCTTATCAAAGAAAATTATATGAATGGTAAAGGTGTGCAAGCCAATATGGCAGGTACAATTTTGAATACAAGCAAGCTTTTTAATGAACACTTTAATAAGTTTTTTTGTTCAAATAGTATGATTCATTCTAAACTTGAATCACATTACCTTCACTAATAAATTTCTTGTTATTGTCATTGACATTTCTCATTTAAAAATAAAAGTTTCTCATCCTAATGGTACTGAAGCTTTTATAACTAAAATTAAGAATATGCCTTTAACTGATTACTTGACATTATTTGATGTGTTGGTGGTGCCTGAATATTGTCTTTGTCTAATGTCTATGCATAAGTTTGCTAGAGATGGTTAGTTGATCATTGCCTTTGATGAGCTTAAATGGTATATTTTAAATCAGGATTTGAGAGCAGGGAAAGTTCTGGGGACTGGTAGATAGTTTGATGGTTTATACTACTTTGATGGAAATCAAGGTAGAGAACTTGAGAGTTCTTATGTTAATAATGTATGTTTTCTGTCTAAATATACTTGGCATTGCAGACTTGGTCATCCTGTTGACCAAGTTCTGGATGTTTTAAAACCTAATTTGTTATTTGAGAATAACAAGTCTGATGTTGTATGTGATATATGTCAAAGAGCTAAACAAACAAGGGAACAATTTCCTCTTAGTGATCATATATCCACGAAAATTGGTGAACTTGTTCAACTTGATCTGTAGGAGCCATATAAGGTTCCTAGCAGAGATGTTTTTAGGCGTTTTCTCACTATTATAGATGATTTTTCTAGGGCTGTTTGGGTTTTCCTCCTAAACACCAAGACTAAAGTTCTTGATTCTATAATAGTTTTCTACAATCTTATTAAAACTCAATTTAATATGAAAATTAAGATTTTTAGGAGTGATAATGGTACTGAGTTTATTAATCATAATTTTGCAACCTTTTGTGAAAATCATGGCATTATACATCAGACTTCTTGTAGTTATACCCCTCAACAAAATAGGATTGTTGAGAGGAAGCATAAACATTTACTTAATGTTGCTAGATCTCTTTTGTTTCAGGGAGGGTTGCCTCTTAATATGTAGACTAAATGTATTCTAACATCTATGTATTTAATTAACAGATTACCTTCCTCTGTGCTGAATGGAAAGTCTCCTTTTGACCTTATTTATAAAAAATGCCTTCTCTCAAACATTTATGGTCTTTTGACTGTCTTGCCTATGCTACTATTTTAAATAGTAAAGATAAATTTGGATCTAGATCTGAAAAGTGTGTCTTAATTGGTTATTCTAACTTTAAAAAGGGGTACAAATTGTTTAGCCTAGATAAAAAAACAGATTGTTTTTTCTAGGGACGTGAAATTTTTTGAGGATATCTTTCCTTTTAAACAAAAAACTAACATACCTACTGAACCATATGTTCTAGACTTAAACCATTTGAATATATTTGATTTTGACTATCATGATGATCATCTTGATATACCTAATGATGAGGAGAGAAGTGACCCCAGCCCTAATAGGTATGGCACTTCATCTCCTTACTTTGGTAGCACTTTTGAACCCCTGAATGAGAATGAGGGAGGGCATTCTCAGTGTTCAAATGCAGTTTCTAGTGAGGATGAGAGGTTTGCAAACTATGAGGCAACTAAAATATTATTTCTGAGGGTAATGGTCCCTTATTTTCTTCTCAGGATACTCAAGATATAACTGAAACTCAAAATCTTAGGAGATCTTCTAGACCTTTGATTTTTCCAAGAAATTACAATGATTTTGTTGTTGAGTCTAAAGTTAAATATAGTTTAGAAAAATATGTTCGCTATTCTCACCTTTCAAAAGATAATTTTTGTTTTGCTTCTGTTTTAAACAAAAGTTTTGAACCTAAAAGCTTTGAGGAGGCTGCCAAACATTAGCATTGGGTTGATGTTATTAATTCTGAAATGGATGCTCTTTATAGAAATAATACTTAGGAATTAGTTGTTCTTCCTAAAGGGAGAAAAGTTATACGTTCTAAGTGAGTTTGGAAAATAAAATATAAGTCTGATGGGGAAATAAAAGATATAAAGCTAGATTAGTTGCCAAAGGTTTCAATCAAAACGAGGGAATTGATTTTGATGAAACCTTCTCTCTTGTAGTTAAGATTGTTACTGTCGGGTGTCTTATTAATCTTTTTGTTCAAAATGGTTGGTCTTTATTTCAAATGGATGTTAATAATGCATTCTTATATGGTGACTTAAATGAAACTGTTTACATGTCTTTGCCTCCTAGTTATTTTCCTAAAAGTGAAAGTAGAGTTTGCAAGTTAAATAAGTCTTTATATGGATAAAAGCAGGCTCCTAGGCAATGAAATGCTAAGCTTACTTCTGCTATGGTTGAGTGTGGTTTTGTGCAGAGTAAAAGTGACTATAGTCTCTTTACTAATAAATTTGGTGATGTGTTTATTGCCTTACTTATTTATGTGGATGATATTATTATCACTGGGAACAATGTGTCTGAAATCAATAAGTTTAAACAGTTTCTTACAACCAAATTCACGATTAAAGATTTGGGAAAATTGGAGTATTTTCTAGGAATTAAAGTTTTAGAAACTCCGAATGGTATCTGTTTGAATTAGAGGAAATATTGTATTGAACTTATTGATGAGTTTGTATTACTTGCAAGTAAACCTTCTTATATCCCTATGCGGCCTAATATTTCATTGTCTAGTGAACCTAAGGATGATGACCCTTTACTTGAAAATGTTATTGAATATCAAAAGTTAATTGGTTAACTGGTATACTTAACCACAACTAGACCTGATATTGCTTACATAGTTTCTTGTTTTAGTCATTTTATGCATAGTCCTCTTAAAAGCAACTTGAAAACTACTTTAAAGGTTATCATGTATTTAAAGAGTTCTCTAGGTAAGGGTATAAATGTGATTAAAAGATCTGCATCTGGTATTGACTTAAAAGCATACACAGATGCAGACTGGGCAAGATGTACTGATACAAGGAGGTCTGTTACTGGTTTTTTTTATTAATGGGTCTCTTATTACCTGGAAATTTAAGAAACAAAATACTATCACTAACTCTTCCACAGAAGCTGAGTATAAAGCTTTAGCTTCTGTGACTTCTGAAGTCATTCGGGTTCTCAAAATTTTAAAAGACTTAAACTGTAGTAAATTACTACTAGTCAAAGTATTTTGTGATAATAATTCAGCAATTGAGATTGCTGTTAATCCCATTTTCCATAAAAGAACAAAACATTTAGAAATTGACTTACATTTTGTAAGAGAGAAAATTCTTGTTGGGGTAATTAAAACTGAGAAAATAGATACTGCAAATCAAATTGCAGATATTCTAATCAAGGGATTGGACATTAAACAACATAATTTGTTGTGTTCTAGAATGGGTTTAATAGATTTGTTTGAGAATAAGATTAAGGGAGGGTGTTGAGAATACTACTCTTATTCTCAAACATTGGGACTGATATTGTCCTTTGTATTTTGTAGTTATATCTATTTGGATAGCTTTGGGCTCAAGTAGCAGGAAGCTAAAAGATGGAGGGCTAGAGCTGCCAAGTGTTCAATTCCCTAGTTGGGTATATAAGCTCAAGTCAGGGTTATGATTTATCCATAACCCTAAATCTATCTCTACCTTTCTCTCTTTGATACTTCTCTTTTGATATTCGATCCTAGTCGATCTCTTTATTCAACCTATGATTTGTGTTCTTGATTCTTATTGTAATAGAACTATTATCATATAGATAATAGGATTACAACCGATTAGCTTGGGTAATCTTTGATTGATTTTGAGCTGAGTTGATTGAGATCAACTTATTATAATCTTGTTTTGAGAGGTTGTTGTTCCTAACTTTAGATTCAGGAACTTGTTATTGTTGATTTATAAATCTCTTCATTAGGTATCTTTTATACAAACTAAATGTCATTGGTTCTGTCTCTTTACAAACTAATGGATGTTTAATGCCACTTGAGTAGTCAAGTCCAAGTATAATAGTGTTAGGAAATAGCTACGTAAACTTATTAATGTACTTTTCGTACCTATTAAGTCACAAGAAGTTTAACTTGAATACTTGTGTGTTGATTATATAACCACTATTCCAAGCAGCCTGTGTACGATTGCCAAATTGCTCCGTTTACCAAAGTATATAGTCTTTTATGCTTAATGAATATTAGTTGTATGTAGATAGGGATAACATGGCTACAACTCCACTCACCTAACTCGCTTTATATACCCAACCAAAAACTTAAATAGAAAGTGAGTGTTCTGATTATGTTACGAAACATTGATCAATCCAATTGTTTTTTCAACGAAACACGACTTCATGTGGATCAGTTGATTAAAAGTTCCAATTACGCCACTATATCAAGGGAAGCCATTTTGGTAAACGAGTGTTTATCGCAAGGATGAAAATATCACCTTCTGATAAATGTTTGTGATTAAGATAGTAAGGAAGCAATTTTCCGTGTCCGTCTCTTTCGAAATGACAATCAATAAAAGTCAGCGACAATCTTTCAGGCAACTCGATTTATATTTGTCATGACATGTTTTTCACACATGGCCATCTATATGCTGCCGTCTCTCATGTTAGGGAGCAAAAAAGAGATTGAAGATTCTTATTCGTGACGAAGATGAAAATCTCACTAATATCATCACCAACGTCAATAAAAAAGTGCTACACAATTTATGATCACATCTACATGTACACATATATCGCATTCGTAGAAAAAAGGATTGATGTTTTTTTTTGTTTTTTTTTACTATTGTGTTTCATATAACGTATGTTTGATTATTACCAACCGTATACTTTACGTTTGTTTATCCAGATGTGCTTCTTTCTAAGTTATAACTTCGTAATACGCAGTGTCATTTACTATTTTCTTCGACGTTACATAAAAATACATGTAAATTTCATGGGTCTTTTACCTAGTGTTTAGATATTTCACACACAACAGAAATACTCAAAATATGTAAATATACACACATATATCAACACAATCGGATTTCTTTTAAACTATATACAACTACCACTATACGTGGATAATAATTAGGGGTGTCAATCGAGTTGTGTTTGAGTTGACCTGTTCGCGTTTGTGAGTTGGCGAGTTATTAAGACCTCTACCCAAACACAATCATTTATTAATCATGTCAAGAAACACAACCCTGACCCACACCTGCATAACACGTGTAACCCGTTCGTGACCCGTTTAACATGTTTAAATAAATAGGTCAAGCAGTGAATAAGGTGTTTGTCGAATTACCTGATTTAATTAAATGCAAAAATGATATAAAGATATAAAAAATGATAAATATAATATACAAATAACTATACGAAAATTTCAATGATGAGTATCGTTATTCACTCATATTAAGTACATAACAAAATATATTTAATCTAAATCTAACATAATGTTCAAGTTATAAATTTTATTCTAAAATCTTATATCTATACTATATATAAAGGGTTTACACCTATTGTTGAATGTTGAAAAATTAAGAAAACTATATATGAAAACCATAATTTCATTCATTTTAAATAGTGTTTAATCCTCAAATCCTTAATTTATCGTTTATAACTCAAACTTATTTTATCATTACAATTATTTGCCGCTATAAAATCCCGTTGCTATGCACGGATACTCGTCTAGTATACTTAAATGGATTCACATGTGACCTGTTTAATACTTACCCAACCCAAACACGGCCAGTTTATCAAACGTGTTAAATAAGTTGACTTGTTTTTTAACCAAACTTGTTTATCCTCAACCCAAACATGTTTAAATTCGTATTAAGTTTGTACCATTTATAGTGTCGTATCGATAATTGTCACTCCTAATCATCATGTTTAGAGTTTTGTATATTAATACTCCCTCCCTTCCTACTTTGTTGTATACCACTAAAAATATTCTATTCAAAAGGGGTATCTTATCAAAGGGATAACACATACTTACATTCGACGTTCGAGCTATGGCTTTCAGATTTGCATCCTTGGTTCTTTCTCTTCATCTTCTTCATACGTTGGTAATCCATCTCTTTCTCTCTCGCACATACACACACTGGTACTTGTGGATGATATTTTCGCCTTAAAACTTACATGCATGGTTATATTTGTCATATATCTATTGACTTATCTCAAGATCATTTAAGGGTTAATTGCCTAAGGTTAAGCACTATCTAACTTGACAATTTTTTACTTTGTTGTGTATCAATACTTGTCAAATGCTTGTAGGTTTAACTACTGTTTTTGCCTTGCAGATGCTTGTAGAAGGAGATGGAAGTAATGTCATAAGGCTCAATACCATGGATGATCACGTTCATGATGTTCATCATAATGATCATATCCCACAATCTGGCCATGTCCATGGTCATGGCCATCATTCGTCATCGTCCACAAATCTAAAAGATCCTCAACTCATGGTTTTCTACATGCTACCAGATCTAAAAGTAGGCAAAGTCATGCCAATTCATTTCCCAAACAGACACCTTTCACCGTCTCAGCTCTTGTCTAAACAAGAAGCTGACAACATCCCCTTTTCGCTCACGGAATTCCCAAACCTTCTTCGCTTGTTCTCGTTCCGACAAGGATCTCCACAAGCCATAGCCATGGAAAGCACACTTCAAGAATGTGAAGTCAAGCCAATCAAAGGTGAAACCAAATTTTGTGCAACTTCTATGGAGTCTGTTCACGAATTTGCACGTGATATTTTTGGATTCGACACTCAATTCAAAACTATGACCACAACCCACCTCAAAAATCCACCAAGTGGACTTTTACAAAACTATAAAGTCATTGAGATCTCACAAAACATACCATCTCCAAAACTAGTGGCTTGTCACACCATGCCATACCCATATGCAGTGTTTTATTGTCATAGCCAAGAAAGCGAGAACAAAGTGCTTATGGTTTCATTAGAAGGCGAAGACGGTGACATGGTCGAGGCCTTAAGTGTTTGTCACATGGACACGTCTCATTGGAGCCGTAATCATGTATCATTCGGAGTGCTTGGAGTCGAGCCAGGAATGACCTCGGTTTGCCACTTCTTTCCTAGTGATCATTTTGTGTTTATACCTTCTTCGGCAACGATGTAATTGGTATCGTAAAATACGTAAAAATAAAAGAAGGAATCGAACTTGCAACCTTCATTTGTGACGTAAAATGAATTTGTCTAGATGCGTACGTCTCTTGTTTAATTATCGTTGTAGTTTGTCTTGCTAAGATGTTCTGCTATACAGTATATTTTATAATAATGTGGTTTTTCTAGTAGTTACTTATTTGAATGTCTAGTTGTTTGCATTAAATGATAATTTTAATGTATCCATTGATATACGAACTTATTCAAATTCGTTAGATCTAACAAGTTTTCTAGGTTTTGCGATATTTCAGAAAGTTTTGAAATATAAGTATATGGATGCCTTTGTTTGTAATTGGTTTGTTTGGTTTGAAATAAATGGCCTAAAAAAAACTATGTAATCACTAGAAGAACAAAGACATTTACTGACTAACGTAGTGTCGCTATATCTGACAAATTTGTCACCAAGCCAAATCTGCTACTTCTACAATTAAAATCAAGTGCACTATAAGAGCTGCCAGTATATAAGTGTGCGTATGATTTTTCCCATTTGTGACCGATGGTTGCTTTCAAGAGGTGGCGATCGTTAGTATTCCAAAGCGCTATAACGACGATAAAACTAGACTGTAATATAGGCTTGCAAAGCGACCACTCATTGTTCCTCTTGGTAACCTTGCTCGGTAACCATCGAGTCGGCCTTACCAAACAAAAGACCACTAGTGTTCCCAAAGACGAAAGAACGACATGCGACGTAACAAGACGGTGACGGGGCTTGGGTAAGTTCACACGATGGGCCAAAATAGAGTTGTGCCATTTTAGAGGGGTCAATCCTTAAAATTGTTCTTATTTTAGTTTACTTAACAACACTGTGAAAATTATATATAATTATATAAAACACCGGAAATCAGGAAACATGCATTGCCGATTAAAAAATCAACATGAATAAAAAAATCAAACCACACCACCATTGATGTAAAGAAAAGATAAAAAATAAAAGAATTTTCAAAAAACACCCTGAACTTTAACCTATTTACGACTTTTTTATATAACAAACTTTATTTATCAAATATGAAGCGCGTATATATCAATTCATTCGGGAAAAAAAATATCACTGAAAAGGTCGTCGAATTGCGAACAAAATGAGCCCAAGATTGCAATGCTTTTGACATGCGTACGATTTTATAAAAAATGTTGAAGTTTAATACATATTTTATTTTAAAATATTTATGAAAATAGTCTTGCGCGCTCTGCGGCAGCGCGCGAGTGACGAACCTCGTTCCATATGAATGTCAAAAGTTTGGAGGCCCACAAGACCACAACCCCACCCTGCCCTCAATATGCTCCGGTAAAGCAACCACGCGTTGTCGTTTAGTTGTCCGTCACTCGTCTGTGTCAGAGGTAGTCTTCTCCGGCTCTAGCTTATGTTTGAGTTTCCTCTCATTACAAGAGAATTTCTCAGGTGGAGCAGAAGTGGACAAACAACACCTTCTTTCCTTGCCGATATACCAATACCGACACCTTTTGTAGGTGTGAGAATAGTTTTGGATCTTTTAGTGACATTATCGTATATCTGTCACTCAGGGGAGTATAACGGTGACGATCTTTGTTGGCTGGGAGTGAAAAGTAATACATACCTACTATTACTAGAAACTCTCAATTTCTTGTGACTCCATGTGTGAATTCGAACTTTTTGGTATTTTCTGTTTTGTCGAGAGGAAGGATCCAAATGCCCAAAGAGTCCCGTGCCTTTCTTGGTCGGACCAAGCCAACTGGCGATTTCCGACAAGTCTTTCCTAATTTTTAGAGCAAGAAGCGGAACTACAAGGATGAAATGAAACACATGAGACATGTATGTCACTAATACATATACAAAGCTGTGTCACTAGTAACCATTAGCTGTATTTGTTATGCTATAGCAGATAAGAATAGCCCATTTCATTAGTCAATGATTTCGTCCACACATTTAGCTGTGGGCCTGTTGTTGGGCTGTTGGGGTTTCTCTGTTCTTTTCTTGATTAATTCTCTTTCTTTCACCTGAACTAATTGTTTGTTCAATCGAGCTTTCAACTTACTTGAATTGTTTGTTCATGATTGAATAAGGTTCATAAATAAGGTTACGATTTAAAAAAAAAAGAGGAGTTGGATAATGAAAGGTGGTGATGATGTAGTTGTAAATGAGCTTGGGTATAATTTTATACTTTATATGTAATTAAAAGGAATGTCAATAAAGAAAATAGAAGAGAAAAAAATCTTTGTAAACCGATAGAAATCCCCAAAATGTATAAGTTTGAGGGTTACAAAAATTGTAAACGTACTGAGGGGTCTCGGAAGGGTGTGCAGTATGTGCCGTCGCACAGGACCTCTATTTAAACGGGGCTACATTTTTATTAGTTTTGCATATAAATACGTATAATATTAAACATGTATGAGTCATATAATCCAAGTTTATATGCAATTTCTCTTTAACTTACAAGTGTAATAAGGCCTCTTTATTGTTACTGCCTAGGGCCACCGAAAACCAAGAGATGTTAAAGATAGCATGCCCAAAATCATTGTAACTTGCAATGTATATTTCAACAAGTCAAAAAAGTTGATGGTTAAATCATTACCTAAAAATGTTTGAAGGTTAAATCATAAGTTGATCAAAACTAAAGGTTAAATCATA
>BQNB010003730.1:75075-103887 GCA_026074375.1 Tanacetum coccineum
GAACAAAAAGACCATGTTTTTATACATAATATATGTATGTGGTCATCGATAAAGAGGAATAAAAGAGAACTAGTTTATTAATAAAGTTTTATATGAATACAAGTTCTGTGAGTCTACAAAACAAGAAAACAAAGGAACTAGTAAATGGTGGTTTCTGCTACTGATGTTTCGTATTTCCATTAGCAACAGGTGTATTGGTTTTAATTTACTATTGTTAAGTGACCCAATTTTAGTTAGTAAGGCTAGTTGTTCAAATATTTTCAAAATAAGTAATGTTTGAGTAAAACATGTTTTAGAAATTGAACAGATGACTAACTTTTCCAGGAGCCAAGTTATTCACGTAACTCGATCGATCAACTGATAGATAGCATGATAGCAGATTTGTACTAAGTCTTGTTGTAATTGTTGTGCTTGTAGGAGGTCTTTATTTGCAAGAGCAAAAGCTAATCGAAGTGCACGGTGAGTTTCAAGGAAAAGATAAGGCTACGAGTTCAAAAAGGAAAGAGAGGGTTTAGCAGATCTTGGATGTTTAGTTTTATTTGCAATCTTTCAAGTTTTTAATACTTCCGCTGTATAGTCCAGACGAATGTTTAAGTGACGTTGGTTTATAAAAAGGTTTTTTTTTTATTTTTTTTTCTAAATAGAGCCATGTTTTATACTTGAAAACCGGGCTCTATTCTTTATTTTTTTATTAATAAAAATCACATAGAGCCCGTTTTAAAAACCGGGCTCTATCACCCTTTTCAACCGGGCTCTATGCCCTTTTTTGTAGTAGTGGAAGGTACTGATAAGATTAAATGTTAGTGATCTCATCCGATGCAAGAGGGTGTGTAATTCTTGGAAAAACTTGATCTCTGACCCTGATTTCGTTAAATCCCATATTAAACATAGTAATCTCAGTGATCACGACAATATTGGGTCAAACCCAAAATACCGGTAATCCCAAACAAATGGGTCAAACGGGTCAAAATCCCAACCCAACTGTCTTTGACAGTTATAACCGCCAAAAGGCAGTTATCACCGAAAAGACACAACTTTTACTGAACCGACATAACATTTAGAAGTACCTTTTCATTTCCTATATATAGAAACAATTGTAAAGACGAAATTTATGTATGACAGATTTGATATTATAGAAAGATTTATTATTTGGTATATTTTGATTCGAGCACTTATTCTATTTCGATCCAAGAACAAGGATTAAATCCAACAATTGGCATCAGAGCAAGGTTTAGAATAAACCGATTCATCATATACCAAGTTCTTTTTGATTCTGCGTTTGTTTTTGAATCACCAGAAACCGCAAAATTTTCGGATCAACCAGGATTCAAAACCAACCCACAACGAATCATCTAACCGAAGTCATCATCGAAGGGGCAAATCAGAATCAATACGGAACAAACTAACCTGATTCTGATCAAGGATCACACGCGTAATCGATTCATATAATCGATTCGTTTTATAGCAAGAGAGCCCCAAATCCGCAAGATCCCTATCTAACGAGACCCTCGCAAGATAATTAAGGGAATCGAAGACAGATAGAAGCAAGCATCTCGCAAGAAGAAGGCTTGAACAAACCATCTATTTTGATCAGGGGATTAACCACCAAAGAGAGAAAGAGAGTTTTTATATCTCACAAAAAAGAGATAGATATCTCCAGGGAAAAAAAGAAAGGGAGGCTGATTGTAAAAGAAAAAGAGGCGTGGCAAGGAATATAGGGCACAACCGGGTTTTATTATTAACCCATCAGGTTTTTAAAAAAACAAATCCTTCAACCTTTTATTTTTATTTCTTTTACAGATATACCCCTTTAATTTGTTTAGAAAATTTACTTTAAACTATAAGTTAGTAACTCTTTTTTTCTAAACAATTCTTTTTTAAGCAAGACATAAAAGTTTTTTATCAAAAGAAAAAAATACTTTTACTTTTTAATAGCAAGAAAAAAAAACTCGAACCTTCGTGGTTCATTAGAAAGATTTTTGGGTAGTAGCCCAAAAATAAAATTAGGTCGTAGCCTAAACAGCAATTTTTTTTGGGTAGTAGCCCAAATAAAACTAGGTCGTAGCCTAGACAGAAAGATTTTTTGGGTAGGAGCCCAAACAAAATTAGGTCGTAGCCTAAACACAAGATTTTTTTGGGTAGTAGCCCAAAATAAAACTAGGTCGTAGCCTAGACATAAAGATTATTGGGTAGTAGCCCAAATAAAACTAGGTCGTAGCCTAGACTGCAAGATTACTGGGTTGTAGCCCAAACAAACAAACAATCAAACTAGGTAGTAGCCTAGCAAGATTATCGGGTAGTAGCCCAAACAACAAAAGCAAGAAAAATCAGAAACCATCTCGGTTCTGATTATAAGAAATAAGCAAGCATGACAAAGGATGACACATCGAACAGCGCGACAGTTCGAGAACTAGGAAATGTTTCTCTACAATGTCCAAAGTTGACCGAAACAAACTACACAACATGGGCATTAATGATGGAAACAATAATGAAGGCATATGGCATTTGGGAAACGATAGTTGCAAAAGAAGGAGTAACAACGGATGAGAAGAAACAAAACACAACAAAGGCAATAATTTTCCAGACACTGCCACAAGATGTCTTAATGCAAGTCGCACAATACTCAACCGCAAAGGAAGTATGGGACTCGATCAAAGTCAAACACTTGGGAGCCGATCTCGTTCAAAAGGCACGACTGCAAACTTTAAGGAGTGAACTAGAGACGCTCAAGATAAAACCAACCGAGAAAGTAAGCGATTTTGGAGGAAAATTAAGTAGTATAAAGGCCAAATTTAGAGGACTTGGAGAGAATTTGGAGGACAAAATTCTAGTAAGGAAACTACTTAACTCTGCCCCAAAGAAATTCTTACCGATCGTGGCAACCATAGAACAATATCAAGACCTAGACGAAATGTCATTTGAAGAAGCCATTGGAAGACTAACAGCTTATGAAGAACGAATAAAGAGTCAAGACACGCTAGAGGCAAATGATCAAGACAAGCTTCTCATGACAAGCTCAAACAACAAGAACTATGGAAAATGGCGAAGTAAAGGCTTCAACAAAGAAAGCAAGGAAAGCATGAAGTGGCAAGATAATCCAAATGAACGGAGAGCAAGTACGAGTCAAGGAACTCAAGATAAAAGCAAGATCAGGTGTTATGAATGTGGAGAGCATGGACACTTCGCGAAACAATGCACGAGGTGGAAAAACAACAAATACAAGCAAGAAGAAACTCATCTCACCTATGACACTGATACGGAACCTACACTGCTTTGAAGACAAGACGCATCGTTTGTGATTACGGGGGAGAATATTGGGTCAAACCCAAAATACCGGTAATCCCAAACAAATGGGTCAAACGGGTCAAAATCCCAACCCAACTGTCTTTGACAGTTATAACCGCCAAAAGGCAGTTATCACCGAAAAGACACAACTTTTACTGAACCGACATAACATTTAGAAGTACCTTTTCATTTCCTATATATAGAAACAATTGTAAAGACGAAATTCATGTATGACAGATTTGATATTATAGAAAGATTTATTATTTGGTATATTTTGATTCGAGCACTTATTCTATTTCGATCCAAGAACAAGGATTAAATCCATCAGACAAAAGACTTACTATGTCTCCCTGTTGCGGTCGTTTTTTGTAGTCGGTTTGACATGGCCAATCGTGTCACCAACATCAATGACCCCCATCTACTGGGTACTTCCAATGGTCTCCCCTTATCCTACTAAAATTCTAATAATTAATCCTTCAACTAGAGAGGTAGTTAATGTAAAATATCCCCAAGTTCCTGAAAGTAAGTCTTTCTGCAGGGGTTTTGGTTTTGATTCATTTATGGATGATTATAAGGTTGTATTGCGGTTCATGAAAAGTGAGAATAATTGTACTAGCTTTCAAGTTTTCAGTTTAAGACTGAATATTGGAAGGCTATTGACGAGGTAGATTATGGCTTTATAAGACAAATGGGTGTCTTATGCGAAGGCGCACTTCATTGGATTGCATATAATAATTCATCTAGAGATCATGTAATCCTTTCATTTCATTTGTCCGAGGAGAAGCTTATGGAAGTACCTAAACCAGATGTTTTGAACAATCAATCTCCTTTTCCTGAAAACTCATTTATCAATTCGGGGAATTTGGAAGGTAGTCTATGTATTATTGGTTCCAAAGGTTGGGTCATGAGGGAATACAATAGGAAAGATTCTTGAGAGTTATTTTGGGTTGGTGATAAATATAAATATACAGTTGTGCACTGCCTAAAATTATTGAACTACTACGTTCCAAATAAGAAGCCAATGTGGAATGAAATAGTGTGTCGCAGACTTTTGTTATTAGGGGCACCCTTATATGTGGAAAGTCTTGTATCTCCACATTTTCTACAAGATACTGAAGAGAAAGAAGCGCAATGAGTAATATGCAAAGTCCTAAGGTGCGTTCCCATTGTTATATTGTAAATTTTCAAATATGCTTCATCAATCTTATTGTTTCTGATGGCTGCTAAAATTATTGTAAACTTTGTATTAATGTAATAACCTCATTGAGTATGTGTCATATATTATACCTTCCACTAGGTGACCTTCAGCCCAATATACTGAGTAGATGTTTGCAAATCCTTGTTTTTGTTATTATTCTGTTTAGAGACATCCATGTATCAGTTGGTTGACTATTTTCTCTATGTTTTTTTTTCTCATCTTTTTATTTCTCTGAGCCGGAATGGTGTTTTGTCCGCCTACCCCCACCTGATCTGGCTTAAACGATGCCGGGCGACTGAAAATTGTAAAACACAAACATCATCTGACAATCTTCATAAACTGGAAATTAAACACGTATATATCAGCTGAAGTGAGTAACTTAGTACATAATTTATTTGAAATCGTTTTATTGTTTGTAAAAGACGCTTTTTATGTCTGGTACCAATCTATAAAAAACATGCTACGGTTAGAGAATTTTGTAGACACTGAATGGTCTTCTTGCTATTTTTTTCAGTTCCAACTCACTTGCCTTTTTTTATTTTTCAGTTAATCAGGGAAGACCCATCATTTCCTGCACCAAGTTCAACAGACTGATGCTGTTGCAGAAGTCGATATGACATGCACTGCTATATGAAATTCGTTTGTTGCAGGAGGGATCTATCTTCCTTTTGTTTTTAGTATCTTGTGTTCAATGTTTCACAATGACATTTTAGTATAACTTTTAGGACATAAATCTTTGTTAGAGCTTTTAATATCTTCATAAGTTGACTTTTATCTAATTTCGATGTACAACTAACTTGACACTAACCTTTCTATACATTATATGCTAGAGAATGTATAGCTATCAGTCTCTAATTATTTAAAAATGTGGATGATCTCACTATGTGTAAGTCTGGAAATTTCTAACACCTTATGCATAAGGGTTCTATAGAAGAAACTAATGGGTCGGGGCTATCGGATTTCTGTAAAATATAGTGATTATAATCAGTTACTACACTGTCGGTACAGTGAAACCATTAAATAAATGGTCCCTCCCCTCCCCTCTCCCACTGCGCCCTCCCGCCACCACCGTTAAGGAAGATTGCGCCTTTTTTTGTCAATGAAAACGATTTACCTCATTAATACTTCTCCGTATAAGGATCAGCATGGATTGTTAAACTTCACCGATGGATTCATGGTACGAATTTCATAACATCCTTTGAGCGTATAGTATAAGCTGATGTCGATGGATACAAAATCGAAAAATGAGCAGCCTGATTACCATAATAATAAATAACCTACATTAATACTAGATTTAGTACCTTGCATCATGTAAATTTTGACCTAAAACCTTAATCGGTAACAGGGAGAAGATAAACATAATGTTATAAAACACAAGACTCAAAAGTTCTAAAACGTAAACATACACACCTAAGGTATTTGTTTTTGTTCGTAAAGCAACGGGCATTTAGTAGAACCCGTTGTTTAACTCAGTTCCCAATCATAATTACAAAGGAAGTTGCACATCTTTTAATAGAATAAAAAAGGTTCTTCCGTAACCTAACATTATGATTAATCTACAATTCCCTATGAAAATTAACAAAACTTTACTTTCATCATTGTTGACTTGATGTGGTTTGACTGAATCAATATGTAATTGTACCTACTAAAGGGTAGTATGACCAAAATCATATATTTTAAGTAGTGACTGACATCAAAGTAGAGAAACTTTAGCTATCAGGGGGGTTAGCTTTCGGATTTTTTAATAAGATATGATATCATTATTTGTAAATATTAGGAACTGGATCAGAAAAGTCAAAGTAAAAACCACAATACGAATGAGCACAATGGGAATGCAGTTATATTCTAAATTATACTAGCAAGGTGCGATTGGTCATATACGAAATTTTGTAAATATCATGTTGGACTGAGAAACTGAAGGATCCGTATAATACTCCAAATCCTAAAAATTTCACCTACAGAGGAATCTACAAAAACTGAACGAAATGGCTACTGATAGAGGTACTGCAGTAAACCGCTTGTGCATGACATGCTGGTATATTCTGATTATTTCATTACAATGCTGCAGGTCAACTGATACATTGACTAAAGATAATCCAATCTACATAGGAAAAACTCTTGTCTCAGCCAATCAAGTTTTTGAACTAGGCTTCTTCAGTCCAGATAATTCCGCTAAGCAATATCTTGGCATATGGTTCAAAAATATTACTCTAAGGAAAATAATATGGGTCGCAAATAGAGAGAATCCGCTCTCTGTTTCTGACACAAGTTCTAGCCTAACTATTGTCGATGATGGGAACCTGAAAATCCTAGATGGTGAGCGCAACACTGTCTGGTCAACAGACATAACGCTCCAGTCCAACAAAACAACTGCAAAGCTTACAGACACGGGAGATTTCTGTCTTAATGATACCATCTCAGGAATGATTTTGTGGGAGAGTTTTGATTATCCTAGTAACAGTCTATTACCAAGCATGAAGCTTGGGACGAATGGTAAAACTCAGGGGAAACATTTAATGACGTCATGGGAAAGTGACGACGATCCAACTCCGGGAAATTTTGTGGTTGGACTTTCCGCAGAGCGGCCACCACAAATTTTCACATGGAATGGTTCAAAGCCGCACTGGAGAGGTGGGCCCTGGGATGGAGGAAAGTTCATAGGAGTACCGGAGCAGGATCCTGGGTACTCTGAACTAATAACCCTCGTGCCAGACAATTCACAAGGAGGAGGATATCTCACCATAAACCTTTTCAGCTCATCTGATTTCCGATGGCTTTACTTACAGCCTGATGGAGTGTTTCAGATGATATACATGGACTATGATAATGAGATAGCCTGGGAAGCACCAAAGAATCCTTGTGATATATATGGAGTTTGTGGTGCTTTCGCAATTTGTACAAGCGACAAGTCTCCCACATGTGACTGCTTGAAAGGATTTGTACCAGAGTCAAACGAGGAATGGGGCAAAAGTAACTGGACAAGGGGTTGTGTTAGGCGAAGTGAACTTTTGTGTGAGATGAATGAAAGTATTATAGCTTCTGGGAAGACTAAGCCTGATAATTTCCAGGTTATAAGAGCGGTTAAGCTCCCAGATCACTATCTCTATTTTCCAAACAAGGATCCAGATGGATGCAAACAGTGGTGCATGGATAACTGCTCTTGTAAGGCATATGCCTTTGTGATCGGCATTTACTGTATGGCCTGGACAGAAGACCTAATAGATATCGAGCAGTTCTCATTTGGTGGGGAGGATCTTTACTTACGCCTTTCTCATTCTGAATCAGGTAATGCATGTTCTGATTGAGATCTACTATTCAGTTCTTTATGTTTCTGCAAGTTTTTTTCCCTGTATGACCCTAACACGATTTTATAGGCGAAAAAACAAAATACACAGCACTTATTGTTAGTATCGCTGCCATAGGTGGCGTGCTCCTCTTAGGTGGCTTCATATTTTGTTTATACAGGTGGACAACATATAAAAAAGGTAAGAATATGTATTCCATAATAATTCAACGACTCTTATCTAAAACAAATTCTCTTTAGATGACATTACATGTACATATCGCAATTATCTTAACACGGGATGTGTTGAAAATTCTCTATCTAGGAAGGAACACCAAGTTAAATCACTTCAGTTCAGATGATGAAATTGTTTCAACGGATACACTACAAGTTGAAGTTCTTCCGCGGGAGTCATTGGAATTGCCTATATATGAGTTCAAACAAGTAATAACTGCCACTGACAACTTCAGCTACAGAAATAAACTCGGCGAAGGAGGATTCGGCCCAGTTTATAAGGTATTAATGCACTTGCATCACAAACTTGTTTTTATAGTAACAAACTAACTACTAACTACTTAACACATCAACTTAAAATAGGGAATGCTAAATGATGGGCAGCAGATAGCAGTTAAGAGGTTGTCAGGTGACTCTGGGCAAGGAATTGAAGAGTTTAGGAATGAAATAGCGTTGATTTCCAAGCTCCAACATAGAAATCTCGTTAAACTTTTAGGTTGCTGCATTGAAGGAAAAGAGAGACTATTGATTTACGAGTACATGACAAACAAAAGCTTAGACACTTTTCTCTTTGGTCAGATTAACTTGACTTCTCTGTGTTTTCTTTTATCAAAAAATTATACCTTTTCTTATAGTTTAGTGTTTTGGTGCCCAGATCCAAAGAAACGCTGGCAACTTGATTGGCCAACTCGTTTCAACATTATTCAGGGCATTGGCCGAGCACTTATTTACCTCCATCGTGATTCTTGTTTAAGAATCATACACAGAGATTTGAAGTGTAGTAATATACTACTAGATGAGAAAATGAATCCCAAGATATCAGACTTTGGATTGGCACGAAATTTTCAAATGACACAAGAGCTTGCGAATACTCGCCGGATTGTTGGAACATAGTGAGAATCTTCTATCTCCTCTTCAAATTATGATTCTCGTGTATCAATATCAGTCTATAACTCATAAAAGCAAAGTAGTAAAACTTATAACAGAAGTCCCATTCGAACAAATAAATATTAGGACTCTGGTTTTCTTGAGCACATCATAACATGAAACTCAATATTACAATTCGTTCACTTACAACTATCCTTCTCCAAAACTTCAGAGCACGAATAACTCTACTATTCGTGAGCAAGCTATTCATTAAACATTTTCCACTATATAATGGCAAATTGTTATATTTTTAGGCAAATGCTAACTATAAGCGTTTAATGATGAAATTCAGTGGCTATATGTCTCCTGAATATGCTATGGGAGGAGTGATTTCAGAGAAATCAGACGTATTTAGTTACGGGGTAATGCTCTTAGAGATTATCAGTGGTAAGAAAAATACTGAAATTATACATCATGAACAAGTTTATCCTCTTGCACACGTAAGTATAATACCATACCACAAAACTTCATTCCGTTTACATGCCAGCTTTTGATGGCTTCTTACAAAATATAACATATATTTCAGGCATGGAAGTCATGGAAGGAAGGCAGAGGAGACCAATTCATTGATCAAGCATTGGCAAAGCCGTCATGTCTACCAGAGGGTTTGCGATGCTTACATGTTGGACTTCTTTGTGTTCAGGACCTGGCTAAGGACAGGCCAACGATGACAGAAGTCGTTTCTATGCTATGCAGTGAAATTGATCTTCCAGAGCCAAAAGAACCATTATTTACTTTACAAAGGCTGTCCGGCAACAGCATTTGCACAGGATCCCCAAAACACGTGTTTATATATGCTCTCAGTAATCCATGGTTGAGGGCGATTTGTAGTATCGACTATGGAGGATTCTGTGGAATGCATTTCAATGTATTTTGTAAATTCATCTTTAATCTTAGACATCGTGTGTTTTTTTTTTAATTAGAATTATGACTTTACACAGATACTGGGATAGCACAATATTTTTCTAACCGAAAGTGCTAAAAAAAAACTAAACATTTCATATATGTTGTGAATGTGTGACTCGGATTAAGCAAAACAGATACGGTATGAAGTGATTTTGCTGAAAAAAGTTTGTAATTACAGGCAATCTAAACATAAAATTACCCTAGTCGTAGAATTAAATTCCACGTGATAGGTGAATTATAGTATACCAGTAAAGAATGACTTGTTTAGATGTGTTAACATTAACCACATTCACACAATTCCCATCTTAACCAACAATGATTCTACACCCCTTATCACTGACTCTCATATTAGATAACCAATTCCAAGTACCATAGACTTTACCACACACCTTATCAAGTTGTTTGCTTTTCAAGTGGGATTCTAAAATGACACAAACATTCAATTTTTCATCTCTAATAAGATTAATTATTTCATCTTGCTTAGAAGATGACCCCATACCTCGGATGTTCCAAATTCCAATCTTCAACTCCATACTCAAAGATAAAAAAGAGACTAACACTATTAGCAGTGTTGAAGAACACTACTATCTCTTCCCCTTATGTCTTCTACATTCATATCTTTTGCAATTCCATCATACATATCACATACATCTTCCACTTCCTCCATACATTCCTTATTATTGGTGGAACATTGTTGTCGCCAGCCATGATACCAAACTAGGGTTAGGGTTTGCTTCGCTTAATGATCGACATAGAAGGTTGAGAAGGATGGATAAGAGTGAGATAATTTAAGGAGTTTGTTGAGAAGTTCATAACAATAGCTCTTATACCATAATAGAGGGAATTATGGCAGTTGAATGAATGCATCTCATTAATTAGTTTACATACTACCTTCTTCTCAAAATTATTGTCTACAAACAAAAAATACATAGTTTTAAAAAATATGCATTAATTACTGCTTTGATTTTTGTGAATACCAAATTAAGACAGTTTTAGCCTTTAATAATTAATTAGTGTTTTTTAGTATTTTTGTAATTGTCAATTTGGACTAAGAATAATATGGTAAACTTAAATAAATCTAACTATTATTTTTGGTAATGAATGATATTTTGAGAAATAATAAAAAGAAAAGATGAACTATAAAATTGGGACAAAGGTAGTATAAATACAAATACACATGTAGAGTTATCTAGAGAATGAGCAAAGCATACAAAATACAACATGGGTAACACTATACGACTATTATTTTTAGTAATGAACAATTATTTTGAGAGATACTAAAAAGAAAAGATGAACTATAAAATTGAGACGGATGTAGTATAAATACATATACACATGTAGGGTTATCTAGAGAATGGGCCAAGCATACGAAATACAACATGGGTTATAGTGGGGCGGAGGCAATAGGGGGACTAGTGGGTGCTAAGCCTCCCCCAACTAGCCTAATAAGTTCACTATAATATAGTCCAAAAGCCTAATATTTTAAAAATTATAATGGTCAGCCCCTACCAATATTACCTATTCAATAACATGTATCATCTTTGACCAATTCAAATGGTAAGTTATAATCACATTTAATGACCACGATTATATTGGTCATGTAACCACTAATTCTTATAATTATGGAGGATAATTATGGAAGAGATTATATCTCCTATAATCTCTCATAATTCAATTTGACTAGGGTTTGAGTATATCCCTTATAACTAGAGGATCACAACTGTATGAAAAAAAACAACACAAAAACATAAACACTTAGAAGCGAAAGGTTCTTGATTTGTGCTTAAAAGAAGAAAAGCACTTGGTTTTATCCTAAGGAGGTATTCGTGTAACCCATGCATAGGGTCGAATAATCTTTTTTGGAAAGTGATTACACGACTTCAAGTGATATCCGGCCTTAATTGGTAATTAGTTAGGCTATTGATTATCTTCACCATGTTCTGGGCCAACAACAACCAACAACCAACAACTTCTGAATTCTGATGTAAAACTTTTATAATTCCAGATTTCCAGGTTAATCCATGAGCAAAGAGAGAGGACAATTGATTCTTTTTACAAGCGAGTAAAAGATGTTGTTGATGATCCCGAAATTCAAACCCAAACCCAAACACAACCTCAAACTCCAAAACAAGCTCAACCTCAAACCGAGACTCAAACAAATGGTGGTAATATTATGGAAGAGTCACATATTATGGAAGAGTCACTCGGAGCTGGAGTTGAACCCGAAACAATTGCTACATCAAATTCAAATGAGGTCAATTTAGATTCTTTAATCCGTGATCCAGGCATGCGACCTCCAATATCGAGCTATCCAAGTAACTTGCAAGATGAGATTAGACGAACTTATTACCGTAAAACACGTGTTTCTTTAATTTATTAGGCATTTGGCTCTTCGTTTATTTTTTTAGATGTTCATGATTTGATATATTGGTTATCATTCTAAAATATTATGTCAGCCCCCCTTAACTTGAAATCCTGGCTCCGCCCCTGGTATAATCGTAACAATGATTTAAGTGTGTTTAGCGCAGAGCATTTTGGAGCCGTTAGCGTTTAGCATTTATGATAAAAAAGACTTGTTTGGCAACAAGCTCTAAAAGCGAAAATTAAAATTCTAACGCTACTTTTTCTAACACTGCCAAAACAAGCACTAAATTTCTAACGCTATGTTTACTTGAGTTCACACATCATAATAAAACTACATCTACTTTACGAAACACTTTTATAAAACAACTTTAACGCTTACTGCTAGTTTCGTCAAACATACCCTTTGTGTAAGCCACTAACATGTAACTAGCTATACATCACTTGATTTTCATAAGCCTTTATACTGATATCGTAACCTTCGTAACAAATTCACCTCAACAAAGTATAGAAAAAGCATTACTAACATCTAAATAAATTCGATAACGTAATTATAAACCCTAACATTCATAATCACACATAAACTACAATCATCAGAATATTATGGTGAAATTTTATAATTAAATTCAGATTTAACTAGTGATCGTTAAATTTTACCTAAATTGAGGAAAATGAGCATCTGTTTTCCCGCGCAAATTTGCGGGAAATTATATTGCTTTTATAGTTAAAGGCAAATTTGGTGGTGAATTAGTTTTTATAGTCCCTAAAGTATGAAATTTTGCTATGTTTAACCCCTGTATTTATATAAGACGAGGTTATAAGGCCGCGCTCCCGCTGCGGGGTGTTTGCTTACGAAAGTACTCAAATATATATTTCGTATATGTCGTAAAACTGTCTTTGTTACAAATTTGCAGCGTAATCGACAAACAAAAAAAAGCTTAAGGTACTGCAACCGTTCACATGGCTAAAACAATATATGAAATTTCAATTAGCCTTATATTAGAGCATGAGTTATGCCTGGACCTCGGCTTTTGTCTCAGTAATCGTAAATCTTCTTCTCCAATCATCATCAGCATCCTTGTAGACACGAACCAGCACAATCAAGTTAAATCTCCTTACATTCACGAACCTCGTCAGGAACCCCAAACAACCTCAGAACTATGCAGCCACGTAATCTACAAATGAGATGCAAAATGAAGAATTAGTGCTCAAGTAATCGACTGTTGTCGAAGCATGACAAACCTGCTTGTTTCATCTCAAAATAAGCATATAAGATGAAGAAGAAAGCGGATAAAATAAGAAAACCCAAATGTAACATCCCGTTATTTCAGTTCATTTTACGACTCAACACTTTCCATTATTTATTTTTAGGCTTTTACGCATTTACTTTTAATTTTTCTCGTTTAGTTAAATCGCGTAAATTAAAAATCAACATTCAACTTAAACGAATATCAAACAAGTAAAAGTTTACGTCAAGCAAGTGTTATATTATTATTACGAGGATAATTTATAACTTTTCATATTTTATTTTTATTGGTTAAGTAAAACGTTTACGTTTCGCAAATAATACATTTAAGCATACACGGAAGCACCAATATCCATCTATACTCAAACAAATACTTACTTTTATACCCAATACATGAAAATTTAATCATTTCCTATCTTATTATACTAAGGGGCCGGATCTATGCATAAGAAAAATACTAAACCCAAATTCAAATAATATTTTCAATAAAACACATGTTTAAAACTTTCCACTAAAGTCTCATCCCTCCTCCTAGGGAGGAGGAGAGCACCTTACACAAGTGTACCATAAACCACCTCTTATATCCATGGTTTAGCTAAATACTCCTAGTATATATAGATGTACTAATGCAAGACTTAACACACTTCCATTTTACAAGTAAAAATCAAACACATTTCTCTCTTCTCACACTCATAAACCTACGGCTCAATATAGCGTTCTAGGGTCTTCATAGTTTTGATTTTTCAAGGGTATTAAGCATATAAGGGTTCTTAGGTATTATATCTAAGGTGTTGCAAGGTGGTTTGGAAGCTTGGATATTATTTTGCAAGGGTTGTAATCAAGAAGATAACTAGGGTTTTCTAGTTAGGGTTTTGAATTTGGGTTTGATTTCTAGGGTTTGATCTTGTGTTCTTTATTTTCCTACACTTCTCTAAGGTTTACTTGAACCCTAATTTCTTTAATTATTCATTTACTTATTTTACATACTTGTTATTATGTTAATCACCATCTAGGTTTGTTTTTATGATTTATGAAATATTACAAGCACATATATATATTCAAATCTATATGTTCATATGTTGGAAATGATGTTACAATTATGTAAACACAAGAATATACATTATACAAGTGGTTAATTAATTTATAAGTTTAATGTATAAATTAATTTGTTGAAAGTTAATTACAAAGTTATGTACAAACAAAGTGAGGACATTTTATCTTGGACAATCATTATGGACACAATTTAGAGGACCCAAAATATGTAATAAATATGGTATAAAGTATTGTAAAGGACTTGTACAAATTAGAACCAAGGAATAATTTATAAAACTAGATTTATGAAATATATATAAATACCTACTGTTGTCGACCTACTGTTTGATTTCGGATTTTTATAAATCTTGGAAGCATTTTATTAAAATATTACATATTATAAGGATCGTAAGCATATAAAGAACTCGAAAAACCGAGCTATAACGAAGAAGTTATGACATTTACAAGTTTACGATAATTAAATATATAAAAGTGTTTTTATAAAAGTTATTTTATAAAAACCATTACTGTTACAGATCTGATAGAAATTTATAAATATTTTATAATGATAGTACATGTCATGAGGATTCCAAGCATATAAGAAACTTGAAAAACGGAATTAAAACGAATAAGTTACGAGTTTTGAAAGATTTAAAGTTATAAAAGTAATTTTATAAACATTTTAAATTTACTGTTCCAACTCAGATTTTTATAAAAACATTAGACATTTTATTTAAATAGTTTATCTCATCACGATTCCATACATATAAAGAACAAGCGAAACGGAATTAAAACGAATGAGTTATGATTTTTACGAGGTTACAACAATTAATTATATAAAAGTAGTTTTATATAATTCACAAAAACAGTAAAATTTACTGTTCATCAGTAGCTAAAATATTATAAATGTAATATTGTGATAAATTTTCTTAATACGAAACCGTAGACATACGAAATGTATAAAACGGAGTTAAAACGATAAAGATATAAGGTTTATAAAACCTTATGCACTATTTTTATACTTGTGCACTATTTTTATAAAAGCAATTAAATTAATTATATAATATCATTATATGATCAATAAAAATACTAAATCATATATTATTAACAATTAATCAATTGTTGGACAAAGATAACATTTTATTTTACGGATACAGATACATATACATTTATTTAACAAATACGATTTAAATACTATTTTGACTTTTTAAATTAAACAAAAACTATTAGGTGGTGGTGTAACTATATAACTTGTGATGTTGTATTTACATTAAATACACGATACTCATACGGCCTATAATTAATTAGGTTGCATTCGGATTTCGCGAGACAATTTACTTATTTGATTTATATAATCAACACATTCACTTGAGGTGAGTTCATAGCCCCATTTTTATATAATAAAAATGATTTACAACATTGGGGTGAGAAACATGCATTGTTTTACATTTGGACGCAAGTACACTTTAACAAATTACGAGTTTGTCTAAGTATCTATAACCCACTATGCCCATGAATCATGAACTGTTAATTACTGGACTGTAAGCGCGAATGTTATGAATAGATCTATTTGGAATTGACATCCCCGTTCGGGTGAGTAGCGCTCACTAGTTTTGGAGGTACTGAAACAACGAATGTATACCATGTCGGAACAATTTGGATGTTGCGGGTTGAACATCTACAAGGGCACATTATTCACATTAATTTGCATACACATATGTTGTAGCTTTAATGTCATGAGCTTAGTGCATTTCGTAATTACTTTTGAGATATTGTATGTGTTACATGTCTTAAAGTTGGAAATCTTGCGGTCCTACTTTATACAATACTTAAACCTTTGAATTCACTAACTTTATGTTGACGTTTTAAAGCATGTTTTTCTCAGGTCAATAAGGCAAGAACAAGGATACATTGGTGGTCATCATTTTAGAGTCTGATGACATCAAATAACATACATTTTATAGCATCATTTATCCCATGTAATTAACCCATATTATATAATTATTACAAAGAATTGTTACTTAATAATTTATATTTGAGAATTGCAGTAGATAAGGAGTACTTGGTGAAAGTTAACAAAAGGCGCGCATTCTAGAGCTTAAACGAATCTTCTAGACCAATACGCCATATCCATCAAGAAGATACGGCGTATCCGTGCCTGAAATCACCAAAGACCATGAAGGAAACAAGCCAATACGCCGTATCCAGAAGAAGGCTATGCGCCGTATCGAAGATATAGTATATGAAGATTCTGGAAGATATCAATCGTGGTCCCTACTCCAAGAAACCCCAATACGCCGTATCCAATCCCTTGGATACACCGTATCGAGACCGACTCTAGACAGTATAAATAAAAAACTCAAAAACGAGTTTTAGGTGTGCTAAATCATATTCTCGATACCTAAACCACAAAAGTCGATTTTCAGAGGCAAAAAAGAGCAGAAGAAGTTGTGCAAAGCTATCCATCCCATAGGAGACACGTCTAATTCCATATACTTTAGTAATCGTTCAGTTTTTGGTATCATTCGTTAACTCGGTTAGTTTATCTTGGCTAAATAATTCCTCTTGTATTTATTATGACGTTTGAAGGCTAATACCATTATTATGAAGATATGAATGTTTGGTATTTGTTTATCTCAATTTCTTGATTTATCGTTGAATGCTTGTTTATGTTTATCAATTTATACTTGTTTACGTGCTTTTGTATGCGACCTATCATTCAACTAGATCTAGTGATACAGACCAAGTATTTCTAGAGTCTGGGATAGCTCTCCATATAGTAATTTATACATCTAGAATCATAGGAACACAAATATTGTCCCTCTAAGTCTGTGTCTAGGATACTCTTTGGGCTTAACTAGTTAATTGGATATTGCCTATGGTTTATTGATCGTGTTGACTAGCAGGTGACCTAGATAATTCAACAAGTAACGTTCTGATTCCATTGGATAGTTGGACAAGTCAAGTGACCTACTAAGTGCATAAAGAACCATTAAGCAGTAAGTGGGTAAAGTCTCTATGAGCTAGGTTTAAACAAGATCACCATTGCTTAAATCCCTAAATAGATAAACAACATACAAGGATGCTTTAATTGTGACAGAATTAATGTGTCTAGGTCTTAGTAAGAAGTAAACGTCTAAGTCTAGGAATGCTAATGCCACCTCGAGATAAGAAATCATTGCACTAATAAACATACCAAAGTTATAATCGGATTAATAATGGTTAATACAGTTTTCTTATATTATGCTCAACCGCTCTCTTATCTTTTGCTAATTTGCTTGCGTGGGTAACAGTGCCTTGAATTGATTTTAGTCACCAACCAAACCCGCGTCAGTCTCTCAGGCTAAAAACCCCTTTTTCCTATTAGATCTAGGACTAACATAGGCTTAGCATAGGTTTGACATAGATTAGAATTAACATATATTAGACAACCAAGATATTAATAAACTGAAAGGTTTAACCTCGCTCTCAGTGATCGACACCCTACTTACCAACGAATCTACATCTTGACCGGGTACACTGCCCGTTAAAGTGTTGTTTCTGGTTTAGTCGGCAAAATATAAATTTAAAACTTGAATCATAAAATACACACCACACAACGACACAATAAGTTTTTGGCGCCGCTGCCGGGGAGTTAAAATTAATCTTGATTTTTATTTGATAATTTGGTTTTTAACATTGGATTAGATCTAACCCTTAGGAGTAGTGTAATTTAAATTAATGTATATTCTGTATATTTGTGTATAATTGCTTGTATATTTGTTAGATTAGTTGTTTGTGAATATTTAATTGTTTGCTTAAATACACTGTTCTGGTCGATAACCAGATACGGCGTATCCACTTCCATCGGATACGGTGTATCCAACCTTCTGTCCAATACAGCGTATTCCTTCAAAAGATTAGTACGGCGTATTCAGGTCCATTGAATACGGCGTATTCATCGTCTGATAAAGTTTTCATTCTCAAACTCAAAGCTAAATTCTTAAACCTTTTTCCGGCTGGTTCTACTGATAATTTTCTGGGTATTTTTTAGTTTGAATGACAAAGGTTGTCAAAGAAGTTAACGATGGAGGAAATGTTATGCAAGTTCATTGATGACGGAAAACGTGAACATGAAGAGATGAGGCATTTATCTGTGACTTCCAAAACCCGCAAAATTTTTAAAAAATGGACCAAAAGTGTTATACCCGGTAAAGATAGTGGACCAAAATTGTAGTTTCCTCTAAATGTAATCAATAATACTCCAATAATAAATTGTAAAGTTAAAGGAGTAACTACTATAAGAGGAAAAACTACGACTCAAGATGCTCAAAATAATGACACCAACGTTCATACCGAAGAACCTCTAGCATTAAATCACAACGAGCCGGTTGAATCAAATGAAGTCCTCGCCAATGATCAACCTCAGAAAACCAACGAACCTGATGCCCAGCCTTCAGATAAGATCTAAATGCCACCTATACCCTTTCCTCGAAGATTGAGGAAGGAAAAAGAAGAAACTTAGCAGAAAAAGTTCTTAGAAAACCTGAAGCAGCTCCACATAAATCTACCTTTCATCGAAGCCCTAGCCCAAATGCCAAAATATGCTAAATTCATAAAGGTTTGCTGACAAATAAGGCCAGACTCGAAGAAGCTTGTACGATAACTGTGAATGAAAGGTGCTCAGCAGTATTGTTAAACAAGCTTCCATCAAAAGAAAAAGACCCAAGGTGTTTTACTATTCCTTGTGACATTGGCCAAATGCATATCAACAACGCTTTAGCATATCTGGGGGCTAGCATAAGTTTGATGCCATATACGATGTATGAAAGATTGGGGTTAGGTGAACCAAAGGCTACGAGTATGAGCTTAGAACTTGCAGATAGATCAATCCAATACCCAAGAGGAATAATCGAAAACGTACTCATAAAAGTTGATAAATTCGTTCTTTCGATAGATTTCGTTATCTTAGATATGCTCGAAGACTCAAGAGTTCCTATTATTTTAGGAAGACCATTTTTGGCAACCGCTCGAGCAATGATAGACGTATTCAACAAAAAGATAACGCTAAAAGTGGAGATGATGAAGTGATCTTTGACGTAGATCAATCAATTAAGAGACCGCCTACTGAAGACGATGAATGCTATGGGGTTTATGATTTGGACGACACGATCAACGCAAAAGCTCAAGAATTACTGGCAAATGAGGAACCTGATTCGTTTCTATCAAGAGGGTGGAAAATCATGATCCAATTCAGTACCTAGTAGGCGTGGAACTGTTGAATGTAAAACCGATAATGATTCTGATTCAGATGAACCAATACGGCGTATCACGTCTATAAATACCCCGTATCTAGCTGTGGAGGAAACAACAAAACCTGTTGAAGTAGAAAGAGAATACCTTTATTCGGCTAGTGCTAACGAGATTGATGAGAAGAAACTTGAGTTGAAAGACTTGTCTCACCATTTAGAATACGCTTACCTGCATGGTGACAAATCCTTTCCTATAATTATCTCATCTGAATTGTCTGAAAAAGAAAAAAAATTCACTTTTACAAGTATTGGAGAAACGAAAGGGAGCAATTGCTTGGAAAATGTCAGACATCAAGGGAATCAGTCCGTCATATTGCACACACAAGATTCTAATGGAAGATGATTTCAAACCTGTCATTCAACCCCAAAGACGTTTAAATCCAAAGGTCCAGGATGTGGTGAAAAACAAGATAGTTAAGCTACTTGATTCTGGTCTTATTTACCCAATCTCGGATAGTTCGTGGGTTAGCCCTATTCATGTTGTGCCAAAGAAAGGAGGAATGACTGTAGTATTGAATGATAATAATGAATTAATTCCTTCTCGCACAGTTACAGGATGGCAAGTTTGCATCGATTATCGTAAACTTAATGATGCAACTCGAAAGGATCATTTCCCCTTCTTTTTATCGATCAGATGTTAGAGCGTTTATGTGGGAATGAATATTACTGCTTTCTTGATGGATTTTTAGGATTCTTCTAGATTCCAATCGCACCCGAAGATCAAGAAAAGACAACATTCACCTGTCCTTATGGGACTTTTGCTTACCGAAGGATGCCTTTTGGCTTATGCAACGCACCAACTACCTTCCAAAGATGCATGACAGCAATTTTCCACGACATGGTGGAAGACTTTATGGAAGTATTCATGGACGACTTCTCGGCATTTGGTAACTCTTTTGATAGAATGCTTGCTAGATGTGAAGAAACCAACCTAGTGCTGTATTGGGAAAAATGTCATTTTATGGTAAAAGAAAGGATTGTTTTAGGACATAAAATTTCGAGGGCATGTATTAAGGTTGATAGAGCTAAAATTGTTGTGATAGCTAAGTTGTCATACCCAACAAATGTAAAAGGAGTTAAAAGTTTTCTAGGGCATGCTGGATTTTACCGAAGATTCATAAAAGACTTTTCCATGATCTCTAAACCAATGACCAAATTTTTGATGAAAGACGTGAAATTTGATTTTTCTGACGATTGCAAAAAAGCGTTTAATATTTTGAAAGAAAAATTAACCACCGCGCCTATCATAATTTCGCCCGATTAGAATGAACCCTTCGAATTAATGTGTGACGCTAGTGACTTCGCTGTTGGAGCCTTTATGGGACAAAGGATATATGGGAAATTTAAACCAATCTATTACACCAGCAAAACTCTGAATAATGCCCAAGAACATTACACCACCACTGAAAAAGAACTTCTTGCAGTTGTTTTCTCTTTTGATAAGTTTCGTCCCTATCTTGTCTTATCAAAAACTATTGTCTACACTGATCATTCTGCTTTGAAGTATTTGTTTAGTAAACAGGATGCCAAACCAAGGCTCATAAGGTGGTTTATACTTCTTCAAGGGTTTAACATCGAGATTAAGGATAAAAGAGGGGCTGAAAACTTGGTTGCGGACCATTTTTCGAGACTTGAGAACCCAAAATTAGGAACATTCACAAAAGAGGAAATCGCTGATGAATTTCCCGAAGAACATCTTATGAAAACCGAGCTTAATAACGATGAACCATGGTATGCAGATTATGTTAATTATCTCGTTGGAAAAATTATGCCTCAGAATTGGACACCTGAAAAAAGAATAAGATTTTTCTCTCAAGTGAAGAATTATTTTTGGGATGAACCGTACGCATTCAAGCTATGCCCGGACAATATAGTGAGACGATGTGTTGTTGGAAATGAAATCTTTGAGATTTTGGCACATTGTCATTCTGGACCAACCGGGGGTCATCATAGTGCATCGGTGACTGGAAGGAAAGTTTATGAATCAGGATTCTTCTGGCCAAGTATCTTTAAAGATACCAAAGATAACGTGATGAGATGTGATGCATGTCAAAGATCAGGAAACATATCATCAAGAAGTGAGATGCATCAGAACAATATTCAGGTATGTGATGTAGTTGACGTATGGGGGCTAGACTTTATGGGACCCTTTCCTAACTCGAAACGTAATAAATACATCTTAGTAGCGGTTGTTTACGTATCAAAGTGGGTTGAAGCTCAAGTACTTCCTTCGAACGACGCTTGCGTTGTGATTAAATTTTTAAGAAAGCTATTTGCAAGGTTTGGAGTTCTTAAAGTGTTAATTTGTGATCGGGGGACACATTTTTGTAACTCTTAATTAGAAAAAGCCTTAAAAAAGTACGGAGTGACCCATAAGTTGTCCACAATGTATCACCCTCAAATTAATGGGCAGACTGAAGTGACCAACAGAGCTATTAAACGTATTCTGGAAAGAACAGTTGGATATAACCTGAAGAATTGGTCCGAAAAATTAGATGATGCATTATGGGCATTCAGAACCGCCTACAAAACACCCATATGATGTACCCCCTTTAGATTGGTTTATAGAAAAGCTTGTCATTTTCCTGTGGAGATCAAACATAAAACATATTGGGCATTAAAACAATGTAATATAGATCTTACAGCAGTAGCAAAAAACTATTTCATGGAAATCAACGAATTAATGGAATTAAGAGATGGTGCATACGAGAACACGTGGATCTATAAGGAAAGAACTAAGAGATGGCATGACTCTAGGCTTCGGGGAGATAAAAATTTCAAAGTTGGAGACATGGTATTGTTATTTAACTCTAGATTCAAGATGTATCCGGGAAATCTCAAATCAAGGTGGTACGGTCCAAATGTGGTAAAAACTGTGTACCCATATGGGACCGTGGAAATCACAGATAAGAACTAAGTCAGTTTCAAGGTCAATGGACAAAGGTTAAAGAAGTACCACGATAGATATATTGATACAGAGGTGGTCAAATTCGAAGATGATACAACATGAAGAAAACCTGAAGAAAAGTCTAACTTAAAGACTTCGCTGTAAACAAAAGTGCTTCCCGGGAGACAACCCAGAATGTTATTTATTGTTATCGAGTTTGTCTTCCCAGACATCAATACGACGTATCTACTCCATACCATACGGCGTATTGATTGTCTAGACGTTATCAGTATTTACTTTTTACGCACTTAAAAAAAATTATTGTCAGTTCTGGCAATACGGCGTATTCATGCACATGATACGGCGTATTCACCAGACTGACCCATATTTAGTTTGTTTAATTTAGTTTAAATTAACCGTAGGTACCAAAAATAGGAATGCACATTGTTCCTATTATTTGCACATGACCTCAATGAAAGAAAATAAATCGACGAGTTGGCTGAAGTATTTACAAGTCTGGAGGTGTTGGAGTCTTGAAACTTCAAGGCGGGTGTTCAACACAAATTCTTGCTCAATAAACTCAACATGGAGAATCTACCGAGAAAATATCAGGGGAGTTTCTCATTCTAATTCTTTTTAATTCCCGTATTTAATGTTTTATCTATACAACGAGGACGTTGTATAATTCAAGTGGGGGGATGGGAATTAGAATGTATACTTGTCCTAATTTTCACACTAAAATGCTTAAAATATGCTTAAATTTAAAAAAAAATTCAAGCATACTTTTGTGAAATTACATGTTACATAACCCGCACACAATAACCCTTATTAGATATTGTGAGGATTTAACCTATCCGTTTCCAAATGTTTACCCAAATTCCACAAAATATGAGTGTGCCGGTGATGTAGTAGACTTTAGAACTTGGCTTGGTATATCTATTCGAGATCACAGTGATGAGTACTATGGATTTAGATGGAGTAACTTGTTTAAATTGGTAATTTTTTAGTATTACACTCAAAACGCCTTTACATGTTGTTTATTAACTAACTACACTGGTTAGTTAACCCCCATATAAACCCTTTGTTTACTCTCACTTTAAGAGTAAGATACCCCTAGAATAACCCGTAGAGCCAATCCTTTAGGAATTACACCAACTTGTGTATTTCGTTACACCTTAGCCTACCCTGTTAGATTAAGTTTGTTTTACAGTTGCTAGTTGCTTAATGTGTAAAGTATGTATTTCCTGAGTCTTGTGTCAATTTTGGTACGGTTGGAAGAAATTTGCACATCGCAAATGGGAATGTATATAGTAGTCAAAACTCATGTATTTTTACTACCATCGCAATTAATGGTACGTCCGAAGAATGAAGAATTATCGAAGGAATTATCCGGAATTATTATGATCGTGAAGGTGGTGAAACTACTCCGAGTTTCGTATATAGTTAGATGTTTAAAAAAATCGAAAAAATTAGAAAAATCACAACAAAAAAGAGAAGGAAAGTTTGAAGATAATCATTTCGCAACTACCAAAGGAATTACACGAAGGATCGATTATTCATTGATACGTCTTAAAGTCAAAGATGTAGAGTATTGTATAAAGTGGAAGATATCGCCACTTGACTTGTAAAGTATGTGAAGTATGGGATGATTGGAAAGTTGACCGTTACGGGAACGCCAACTTAGGTTGTTGTTTTTGATCTATGATCAAGACATTTGTAAATAGTTGTGTCTTTATCATGGTAACGGTCGGGAAAAAGTGTCTAGCAACTTGTATCTTAGACTTAATCTATTTGTTTCGTAATTTTTATTTAACAATAATTTATTTCCCTTTCCTAATCATTAACCATGGGTTTTACGCGAATGAGGATTTGTATTGCGGGGGGTGTTTGGGGGGTGTCCCTATCGTGCATGTCTATTCCGTCGTTACAGCCATGTATGCATGTCTCAGCTGCCTTGTTGGTTTATTACTATTGGTGAAAGTTAGAAGATCCCTACCCTATATCATTCTTCATCCTAACCGTTGGTTAAACTCGAATGAGGATGTGATCGAACACACATGTCTATTCGTCGTTAGGCAATGTATGTGTGCTTCTGTGCTTGTTGGGTGTGGTAATTTTTGGAAGAAAGATTTATAGCAATGAATTAAACCCTAAGCTTTATCATCAAACCATATTTACCTTATAAACCTGTATCCTTAGATTTGTGGTGGAGATGTGTATCCTTGCAAAGCTTATGATAGAATTCGTCACGACGAGCAATTGAGCGAATTCATTACATGGTTTCAACATAGATTTGTATAAGGTGATTTGAGTGTTTTTTCTTCCTATTTAGTGAGGTGTTTTGGTTGTGTACTTGTAATAAATAAATAAATGCTTAACGGATACATATCTTAGGGTTCATTTTTATAAAATTTCTAAAAGGCTATTAAGGTCAAGTAGGATTCAAGTAGGGGGATATTTGATGACATCAAATAACGTCTATTTTATAGCATCATTTATCCCATGTAATTAACCCATTTTGTATAATTATTGCAAAGAATTGTTACTTAATCGTTCATATTTGAGAATTGCAGTAATTATGGAGTACTTGGTGAAACTTGACTAAAAGGCACGCATTCTGGAGCTTAAACGAAGATATTTTGAAGATTACTGTTCTGACAACCAATACGCCGTATCCATCAAGGAAGATACGGCGTATCTGTGCCTGCACTCACCAAAGACCACGAAGGAAACATGATCAATACGCCGTATCCAGAGAAGACCAATACGCCGTATTGGAGATATAGTATGTGAATATTCTGGAAGATATCAAACGTGGTCCCTACTCCAAGAAACCCCCAATACGCCGTATCCAAGACATTGGATACGCCGTATCGAACCGACTCCAGACCCTATAAATAGAAAACTCAAAAACGAGTTTTAAGTGTGCTAAATCATATTCTCGATACCTAAACCACAAAAGTCGATTTTCAGAGGAGAAAAAGAGCAGAAGAGGTCTTGCAACGCATTCCAATCCATAGGAGACAACGTGTAATTTCTTATACTTTTGTAATCGTTCAGTTTTTGGTATCATTCGTTAACTCGGTTAGTTTACCTTGGCTAGACCATTACTCTTGTATTAATTATGATGTTTGAAGGCTAATACCTTCAGGTATTAGCCATTATTATGAAGATCTGAATGTTTGGTTTTATTTATATCTCGATTACTTAATTTATCATTGTATGCTTGTTTATATTTATTAATTTATACTTGTTTATGTGCTTTAATATGAGACCTATCATTCAACTGGATCTAGTGATATGAACCAAGCAAACTCGATGTCGGGATAACTCTCCATATAATGAGTAATACATCTAGACCAATAGGATCACAATTAACAACCGGTCTTTGCCTTTAGATTGTGAGCTTAGTTGGACCGGTAGGTGACCCTTGGGATCAACGAGTACGTTCTAATTAATTGGTAAAGATTGGGTTAGTAGACTACTAGTGTATGAATCGCCGTTAAGCAGTAAGTGGGTAAAGTTTCTATGAGCTAGGGTTTAACAAGATCACCATTACTTTAATCCCTAAGATAGATTATAATCAGCAAATAAGGATGCTTTATGCGGATTCTTTAATTGTGATAGAATTAATGTGTCTAGGTATTAGGAAGAAGTCCCGCCTAAGTCTAAGAATGATATACTACCTCGAGATAAGTAATCATTGCACTGAATAAACCAACCAACTTCTAATCGGATTAATGATGGCTAATACAGTTTTCTATCATTAGGCTTGACCGCTCTTTTATCTTCTGTTAATTTGCTTGTGTAGGTTAAAGTGTCTTGAATTGATTGTAGTCACCATCAAACCCGTTCCAGTCTCTCACACTGAAAACCCCCTTTTACCTGTTAGAATTAAAATTAGAACTAACATAGGATTAGCATAGGTTTGACTTAGATTAGAATTAACTTAGATTAGATAACCAAAATACTAATAAATTGAGAGATTTAACCTCGCTTCAAGTGTTCGACACCTTACTTACCACGAATCTACCACCGACCAGGTACACTGCCCGTTAAAGTGTTGTTTTTGGTTAAGTTGGCAAAATATAAATTTAAAACTTGAACTTTCATAAATAAACACTACACAACGACACATCAAATCTATCAACAAAGGTCCTTATAAACTTACAGAGATAACAGATCCAACAAGTCTAACAGATGCACCAAGAAAAAAAATGCAAACATATGCATATCTTATAGACAAGGATAAGTTGAGATATGAAGATGATATTGATGCAATGAACTGGATTCTACTTGGCATACCAGAACTGGATTCTACTTGGCGTACCAAACGATATCTACAACTTCATTGATGCAAGTCAAGATGCACAAGCAATGTGCAAATGAGTTCAGAGGTTGATGCAAGGAACTGATTTGAGTTTGCAAGAAAGAGATTTGAGACACATGAATGACTTTGATAAATCTTCTACTAAGGCTGAAGAATCTCTTGAGTCTGTGTATTAAAGATTTAGCATGCTTGTAAACAACATGGATAGAAACAACCTCAAACGAAGCAGATTGTACTCAATACCAAATTTCTCAACTCCTTACAACATAAATGGAGCAAATACGTTACGAGAGCTCGTCAATCACACCACCTTAATGAAGTTGATGTGAACCTTGCATCGCCAACAAGCTCGAGAGTTATTTCACTAGTAAACAAACTCCCTTTACGGGGGAAAAAACCTTGCATTGTCGCTTACAATATTTTCTGGCACTAAGCTAAATGTCGAGTTCTTCTTCAGGTATAACCAACCCCGTTATGTTTATTTCCCAAAATAACAAACCCTTACGTCGCTTAAATTTTTTTTGACACTAAGCTAAATGTTGAGTTCTTCTTTGGGTATAACTAAAGCCGTTATGTTTTGTGGGCCAACATACAAACCTTGTGTTTTAAGTCCTAAACACATCAACCATCTAATCTCTAATCTAAGTGATGTATGATAATGATTAAAAGTGAGATCCAAGACATGATTGTCAAATGGATATAAGTGCTTAATCTAAACATCAAGAAAACTAAGCTTGATAATGTTGAACTTCTACTAATAAGAATCCTTCAATGAATGAAGATTACAAGTGCACTAATATTGTTGTGTTGGATCTTCATATGTGTGTGGACGGTAAGATCTCTAAGTTGCATAGATGGATGACCAAAGAGAAATATGGTTACAACAAATGAGAGTTAGAATCATCATAATCAAGGGTTAATTGTGGGTTTAAGGGTGTGAAAATGTTTGTTAAAAATGAGAGAAAACTAGTCTAAATGTGTGAAAAAATCAGTTTTCAAGTGTGAAAAAGAGCCACTATTTATAGACAAAAAATCTGACTGTTACAGATAGAAGGTCCCTTAAATAATTAATGACCGTCGCCTAATTAAGGGACCCTCCGACATGTTAGACGCTCCTTTTTGTCTTTTTATAGTGGCATGATTTTCTGGGAAGGTTTGTTTAATTTAGGAGGGAAATTCAAAATTTGAACTTTATTCTTATTAAAAAAGTTTTTATATAATGAAGAATAATTTGTCTAATTATTTTTGTAAAAATTGTTTTGTCACATTATAAATGTAATATGTAAAAATGTCAAGTATATGAAAAAAAATATTTCTTTGATCATAAATTAAGTTTTATGGTACCACTATTTTTACCTTAAATGAGTTACGTCAAATGGAAACTTGTGTCAAATATTTACGTTAACTTTTACGTAGTGACACCAAAATATTATTTAGACATTTTATATGGTTTTTTAAGTGGTTTGATCATAATGCAACATAACAAACATATTCAAACATGTGTTGAAGCATACTTGAGACGTCGAGAGATGTTGATGTATGCATGCTTTGATGATTTGTGGTTACGGGTAACTTACGCACTTTACGTTATATATTACAACTTACATGTTTGTCATCACGAAAATACAAAGTGTTGATCCCAATGAACAGATCTTAAACTCATTAGCTTGATGTAAGGTTTAGTATCCTTGGATAAATCTAAAGGTACTAAGAATGAAACTTTGAGTGTATGATATAAACTATGCGGAATCTAGTTTATACCGCTAAGAAGAATAACAGTAATGAATGTTTAACACACATAAATATAACCAAAACAATAAGCTCCAATATAT
>BQNB010003731.1:0-70873 GCA_026074375.1 Tanacetum coccineum
AAATCGTAAAAATGTGGGGCTATGAACTCACCTTGAGTTACTGATAATCTAAATATCACAGATAATGCGTTACGCAAATCGTTAGATGCAACCTATTTAAATTAAGGTCATATAAGCACTAATCACTTTGATTAACTAACATCATATACAAGTCTATGTTAGTCTATGTTAGTTACATCATACTATCGTTCGGGGTATCATAATTTAAGAGGTCATGTAGTGACGTATGAGGAGCTAGGACACTTTAAATCGTAAATCCAACAACTCGTCGATACGCCACCCCGAAGAGGCCTCATTATGAAACTCCCTAGTAATATAGTACTTTGATAACCACATATAATTCTATATAGCTCAATCACCATCTAATTGTTTTGGTAAAATTGTGTTTAATAAGTAAAAACGTTTATAATTACCGTTTTAGTAAAACTGGCGTAACTTTCGCGTTTTAAGTCCGATTTTGACGTTTCTTATGCCCACGCTTTCGTATTAGGACGAGTTATCATAATTTGACATTTTCATATTTTTGATCCTCTGATGAACAGTACTTTTTACTGTTCACATCAGTTATAAAGTTATTTTTATAGTTTTAGTTATCGTAAAACCCGTAAACGTCGTATTTTATTCGTTATAGCTCCGTTTTTAGCGATTCTTTCGAGTACGTTCTTGTTATTGAAAATTCTATCAATTTATAAGGTTTACAAAAATAAAAGTTTCTGTCATGAATAGTGTTTTACTGTTCATAGTTTATAAAATTATTTTTATAAACTTTTAATTACCGAATACTCGCGAAATTCATAACTTCTTCATTATTAATTGAAAAATCATGATTCTTATCATTTTAGAATCCTAAAAATGTGTTTTATTTGTTAAAAATATCCAACTTGCTGTTTCATAAGATTTTTATAAAAGTTATTTTATAATCCGTTTAATCTACGTATAACTCGTAATTAGCGTAACTTTTTCGTTATTTATCCGTTTGACAAGTTTCTTACCTTTTCGGAATCGTCACGAGATGTAGAATATTTATAAAACATAATATCCACTGTTTGGAATTCGATTCCAAACAGCCCCTTAATATCTATATATTTACTTATTTATTAAACTTGTTTTATATACTTTTTAACTAAGTAATTTCCACAAGTTTTTCCCACACTCTTAATATACTATATCATATATTTTATATAGTCCATAAGTCCAAAATTTGTCCAAGGTGACAAGATTAATAAATCTATAATAACACTTAAAAACCATAACTTCATTAAGTAACCCTAATTTACTAGTTTGTCCATAATCATTTTTATACATAAACCAAGTGTGTACAAGTCTTATATCCATTTTGTAAACTCAATATACCATCCATATAACATGTGTACAAATCCATAAATCATGTTTACAAGAAAATCCACTTTTAAAATGTTAAACATATCCTAAATGGTGATTTCACTACATAGCACATCATATACATAAAAACTCATAAAATGAAAGTATAAAGGTTTATAGAAGACCTTATGATAAATGATGATGATGAAAAATAGGTGCTAAACCCTTGTTTAGCCTTTAAACCCAAGCTTGCACAATATGAAACCCTAACTTTTCCAAATAAACCCTAATCTTCCTTTTCTTGATTAATACTTGAATATGGTTAACCAATGCTTGGAAACCTCTTAGAATATCTTATGAATGATGTGTGTAGGTGTGTATAGGTTGTAGAAAATTTGGTATGGATTATCCAAAGAGTGTGTTTGTTGCCGTGGCTATAGAGAAGCAAAAGGGAGGGTTTTTGCTTTGATTTTCACACTAGGAATTGTTATGTATGTGTTATCTTTTACTAGTTAGGCATTATATATCTTAGACTAGTCCAAGTTACTATTGAAAGGTCAAAACTTAGGCTCCAAGGGTGGTAATTGGTCAAGGGACAAAGGGGAGGGTTTTGGGGAAAGTCTTGGTCAAATGTAGCCTAGTCTTGGTTTGCCATAATTAGAGATGTGTTGTACAAGATTTACTAGAAATTTTGGTGGCTAAATGTCCCCCATTACATACATATACACGAAAATAATGAGGGGAGGGGTGGAAAAATATTTTGGTCTTTTATTTAGTGTATACTTGCATTATTTTGAGGCTACATGAAATGTAGATTAAATATAATGTACAATTTGTACATTGTAGGGTTTGATTTGAATTCTTTCATGAAGAATTTGAATAATTTAATAAATACTTGAAGTTTTACATAAACTTTGAGTATTGGGTACAATTGTGGGTATTTGTTGAAGCGTAGATATATTTTTGTGGTTCCGGGTATGCTTAAATGTACTTTATCGCGAAACGTACATAATTCACGTAACCGATAAAAATAAAATAAACAACGACCATAATTATTCTCAAAATAATTATTTAATACTTGATTGATGCCAACGTTTAATGGTTTGATGCCCGTTTACATTGAAAGCTAAATTTTTAGCGTACGCGATTTAACTTAACGTTTACGATTTTAAAGCAAACGCGTACAAGAAAAAAAATAAATAGTGAATTAAATGACGTCGTTCATTGATCAAAAATACGAATTGTTACAGGAGTAAAAAGTTCACAAGTTGCAAATATGAGTAGTGTTAGCATCCTTACTGATATTTAGCTGTGATTTTGTTTTAAGCTTGGTTTGGATAAGTGAAAAGTCAGGAACGATAAATTTATCCTTTTTGAGGCATTCTCGGAATCGAAATGCATCTTGTTCTATGATCCCTAATAGTTATGGTAATAACAAAAGTCGAAATAATCTCAATCTATAAAAAAAATAAAAATAAAAAATAAAAAAATAAAAAAATGAAGAAAAATGAGAAATAAGGGTGTTTTATAACTTGTGATCTCTTAACTCTCTCCACAAAAATCTTTGCTACTTTTCAAAGGTTTAGTTTGGGGAAGTTTTGAGGTATTTGGTTATAAGGCATATAACATTGCGTGAGGACACGCAATCGCTTAGTTTGGGGAATTTTGATATGTGTGAAAACACATATCCATTTTATATCAAAATAGACCCTAAAAAGACCAAAACTGTGCATAAAATGCTTGAATATTGCTTGTTTTGTCTTTGTGATTGTGTAGGTACGGATATTGCAAAAATCCCAAGAAAACGGTCAAAAACCGGGCAAACACGAACACGGGAACGGAAGAGCACGCAAAGAGCCGGGAGAAAGTCAAAAGTGGTCAACTCAAGTCAACTTGGTCAACCAAAGTCAAGGTCACAAAAAGACAAAAATCTCAAAATTACCAAAGCAGTCCCTGAAAATTCCAAAATTACAAAAATGGTCCTTAACTTTAAATGGGCTAAAACCTTTTATAGTTAACACCCGTTAACTATAAGCCAAGGCCCATTTCTTTTTTATTCTAGTGTAGGTATAAGGTTTGATGTATTCTTTCGTAATCAATTTGGTGTTCCAACAATTCAAGATGAATCTCTCTACGATTCGAGGACTCGTTTCAAAGACATAATCCGAAAAGTCTCGAATCACAGACTTAGTATATGGGACCCTATTGAAAATCTTTCTTAAACCATCTCGACTCGTTATCTCCGTTCATATCATCAATTTGACAGCAGATAGGGAATCTTAGGAAAGTTTAGTAAGATAGAGGGCATGGTAAGTATGCCATAGAGGATTATGCCCAATATGATTTAAAAATATGAGCAAACCAACAAGACGCTATTTCTAATGAAACAATAGCAAATCCAAATGCTCAAATAGTTGGGGATGATATGGTTAGGGTACAGGTACCTAGGTTAATGGCATGGTTAGATTATGATGAGCATGTAGATAGCCTAAGTACGATGTATAATGAGGTAGGGTTTACAAGCCCTGAAAGTACCACACAAACCCTACCATCATTTGAGGAATACACACCGCCCATGACTTACCCAGAAGAAGCTTAAAAGACTTTAGAAACCTCGATAGAGGTAGAACCTTTGAACGAAACAAAACTAAAGGAAGTAGGCTTGAATTATAATCATAACATTCCTCTTAGTTCTAGGGAAATTCCTAGTTTTGATGAGCCGGAGCCTCAACCAAATCCTTTACCAAATTTTCCATCATTAGATGTAAGTCTATGAGAAGAAAGAGGCCCCGAACCACCCATCAAACCACATAGTCCGGATAGTTTTAGGATGAAGAAAGTAGATCATTTAACCAATCATACACCGCCTTCACCTCACGTGGCAAATTCCCATCCTAAGGGTGTGTATAGTTATTATAACCCAGGTATAGATGACCCTAAGAGACATTATGGATTTAAACCGGGTTTGTTAGGAAAAAGTGTATCCTTAGGTGTTGATATTTCAAATTGAGAGATGTTTGATGATGATTGGGGATTAGAATCTAAGGAAGTTTCTCCTCTAGGAGAAGAACTTAGTTTATTTGATAGGCCAAATGAAGTAAAGAGAGGTAGAATTCTAGAAACACACCGTTGAGAGTGTATTCTTCAACAATAAATTTCTCAACATATAGCTCTTTCTCATCACGATGGTATGTACCGTTACTATCACCCGCACTTGAACTCAAGTGTAGGGGAACCCTCCCCTTTATCTGTTAAATAAGGGTAGAGTCAGGCTCGTGACTCAAACAAAAATAAGCGCTTTTTGGGAGGCAACCCAATATTTACTTTTCCCGCATATTAGGAGTGTCGTGTGTTTTAACTCCCTATTGTTTGTTTTATTATGTTTGAATTAGTTTGTAATCATGCTTTGTTTGTTTGTAACTTCGTCTTATTTGAAATCAAAGGTATTATGCAACAAAATAAGTGTAGGGGAATTATCCAGTTTCTAGAACCAAATTCAAACTTTTAAAATAAATTGTTTAGATTAATTCGCGTCAGTTTCGAGTCATATGATTGAATTGTTAATTCTTGCAGCATTTTGTACAGGAAAATAACATATAAGAATGAGTGCAATAAAATTTTCATCAAAAACAAAAACTGAGTTTTCACAGAGTGTGGAGACGGCGTCACGATTTACACCCGACGCCGTCACCACGACACTTGTGACGGGGTCAGGGTATTCCTGACGGCGTCAAACGCCCAGTCACAGGAAAACTCAAAAATTTTAAGTATTTTTGAAAATAAAACTTGTACAACACATAAGAAAGTTGTAATTCTTTTATAAACCTACAAAACCATGAGTTTAACAATTCTCTCATCCTATCTTTACTGCTTTATAGAGTCAAGCCTAATTTCACATTGTATATTATTATATCGCACATTTTATGCTTGGTGTAGTTGTCTTTGTCTTTGATTATAGGTTATATTTGATGAGAAGAAGAGTTCTTAGGAAGTTTCATTGGATGATTCTTTTAGGACGATTTAACCAGTTATCGCATGTTTCTTCTCCATTATTAAGCAAACCAGGGGAGTACTAGTTTCTTTTACTTGTTTTTTCCTTGTTTTATTTCCCTATTCGTTTCATCGGAGTACCTTCTATAAAACATTGGGGACAATGTTCAACTTAAGTGTAGGGAGAAATAAGCCTTAGAAACTATTCTTTCATTTTCCATTTGCTTTGTCCTTAAAATGATGGGTAATATATCGAAACATGGCATAAGAGGTAATTTTTACCCAAACTAATTTTTTTTATGACACATACCGATGAAAACCGAGTATTAATAGCGTCTCATGGATAGGAATTTATATGACTAGCACAATAACCCTCAGAATTCCACCCCAAAAATATGAGGTTCGCCCTTAGACCTTTAGGAATTCGGGTACCCATCATTGGTAACCCAATATGATTTTATCTTTACCCGGTTCGAGTTAAGGTTGATCTGCAGGCGTGCATGTCTATTCCATCGTTACGGCCATGTATGCATTGCCTTGTCGACTTTTCTAGAATGGTCTGTTTGGTGCTCTGTAAATTTCTTAGGAGTGTACATGGTGCACTTATTTATTGTTAAATTGTTATTGTGATGGCATTCTGAGACGATTGAGTAAGGTTGTGGTTGTGGCATTGAGTTGATGGATCGTGGTTGAATTCATGGGTGGTATTCTGTATAGTGCTTGTGGTGGGGCTTTCCGAGCTGTGTTCGTTCCCTCTCGGGCCAGGCACTCTCATTTAGTGCATGAGACCCTAGTAAACCCTCCGAGCCTATCCTTTTTCACGGTTCTCGTAATTTTCTGTTTATCTGGACTATTAATGAAGAGCAATGTCACCCTTAAAATCAACGTACAACCTAAATAGCCGTAGCCTACCTTGTATGTACTTTCTTTTAGTACATTATTGTGTTTTAACCCAAGTTAATTATGGAGTGCGCGGTTGTTGCTAAGTCCCTTTATCCTTGTAAATACAGTTTTGGGACGATTGGGATTCATGGTAGTATTTATTTTGCGAAAGAATGGGGAAGAAAAGTTAAGTCAATACCCCCCATATATTTGTTAGATGATCTCCATGTTATTTAGATCCATCTCAAATCGGGTTATTAGATAGATTGTTATTATTCGAGCATGTAAAAGCTCAAGTGTAGGGGTACGTATTATAAACCCCATGTGATGTTTTATGTTATTAAAAAAAGATAAAAGAAAAAGAAAGAGATTGGTGTAGAGTTGTGTAGAGTTTGTATATCTTCGTCCGAGTCTTGTCTTAGCAACCAAACCAAAGTGTATTCATGTAAATAATTAGTTAACCCTTCCACTCCAAATTCACCCATAGCCTCCATAATGTTATCCCATCCATTTTTGTTTCCATTATATGTTATCTTACACCTACACCTCCACATCCTTTTTAAAGTCCTCTTAGACAGTAATGAATATGCTTGCACCTGGCGGTGGGGTGGTGGAGGTTTGATCCTTTACCAAGCCTATGGTTATTTATATGCTATGACAGGTTAATGAGTGTTGATTTTCTATTTCCCCCTTAGGTTTAAATGTTATTATAACACGAGTGAAAGGAAGGTAATGCCCAAACACGCTATGTGAGGTGCTAGTTGTGTATACTTTTCGTGTTTTTAATTCCGTGGTTCTAGATGTTGTGTTATGATATATTTTTAAAGAGTAGGTTAAATGACCCTCTCTTAATGTTATTGTCTAGTAGGAAAAGCCCATTTGCTCGAGGACAAGTAAATCCCAAGTGTAGAGGTATTTGATGATGTGTCATTTTAAACACTTTTCTGGGGTCGTTTAACCCCCTATTCGTCGTGGTTATGCCCAAAATAGGTAATTTTAATCATCCTTTTCAGGTATCTTGCATTTGGAAGGCTTTTAGAGGAAATTACACGTGACTTGGGGCTCATTTGGAGAAGATACAGTACATGATACGGACCTACACAACTTTCTCAAAGAATTTCTTATCAGTGTGGAAGCGGGTCACAAATACTACGGGACGACTCGTCCAGATGTATGATCGAAAGACGGCGTCACAAGATACCATGATGGCATCAGGAGCACTCGACCCAGTCATTATCTAGGATTTCTCTTTCATGGCGCGTCACGGATATTTAAATAGCGACCGCTGTCAAGGGTTTTTTTTTTTTATATATACAAACCTGAATTTAGGGTTTTGAGTTGTGTAACTTTAGAATAAAAGAGGGTACGATAACCCTATTTCGTTTACAGCAGCTGTTAGGGGTCGATTTTAGAGCCCTAAAACCCTATTGTACTTCCGCCAAATCTGTTTTAATCAAGTAAGGTTTATTTAATAATCAATATGTCTATGTGTTGTTTGATTCATCTATGTTCCTTGCTTTATTATACATGCTAGGCTAATGCCTCTATGTGTTTATTTATGATTGTATGAAACCTAGAATGTAGATCTTAGTGGTGTTGCTTCTTGTGATGGATGTGCATGTTATGTCTTAGAAAACCAGCTTTTGTCTGCATCACTGTTGATATGTCTAGGAAAACATGATTGTGTAGAAAGGATACCATCGGGTAATAGTCTTCATACTACCTTGCCCCCCTAATATGGTTGATCCACTCTTAATATATTTCACATGCACTTAGTATACTCTTAAGGGCCTTGTAATAGTCTTCATACTACCTTACAGGTGCGTTGCTCTAACGGAATACTAAGTAGACGGCGGGTTCATGTAATTCGTTCATGACTTAGGAAATAATTACACAGATCATCACAAGTGTGACAAGGCAACAACACTAGGAGAAACAATCTAGGGAGTAATACATGATTAAATAAACACAGTCTTTTATCTTATTGTTATCAGCATTATTGTATTTGTTATTTAGTTTATTGGCTAAAACCAAACCAAACCTCTCAAATATATAACTTACTTGCTTTCCATAAAACATAAAAACACAAAAATAATCTTCTCTCAACCCCTAGAATTCTGTTAGACCATGATCAAGCCTTCCCAACATATTCCCCGAGTGAACGATAACAACCCCCGAGTCTTGCCTATACTACTACTACAACGATTAGGTGCTCTGCCTAAGGAGTTGTAAAACTTCGTGTAGAAGTCCTACGATGACCGCATCAAACGCCGTACAAATAACCGCATCAAAGCATTTTCGTTGCATAACGGAAGGCTTAGAGTGATCCGCCCAATTAATAAGTGAATCAACTGATAGGGGAGAAAGGGCAGGGACGTTCCACCACCTACTAATATTACTTCAAATACCGCGAAACTCAACGCAATCAGCAAGGACATGTGTCTCCATCTTCTGTGAAAGTAGAAACATCCATACATAGCTAGAATCTAAAATTGATTCTACGAGACACTAAGTATCTTAATGTAGTTCATTGTTTTGATGTATTCTTTTGAAAATACAAAACAAGGTTAAAACATAAGTTTTTGACTTCTTGGCATAGCTATTTTTGTTGAAAGTTAAAAAAAAGGTTGATTATGTAATTATTGTTAAGGTAAATATGTGTAGCAAGGTTGTATGACATAGATTCTTTTGGACTTGACAAACAAGGTCTTTCGGATATCTGATAATGAAGAGAATCACGCGTTAGTTTCGCCTTGGGTTTGACCCAAGACCAAGCTCCGGCGTGAGAATAAGTATATGTATAAGCCGAAAGGTTGAGCTACAAATATGAGCGAGAATGCAATAAAAGATTGCATGGTATCTGAGGAGACAAGGGTATATGTTGAACTTTATTACTACAACCGATGTGTTTAATAGAGCGGATACCTTTCAAAAAAAGAAGAAAGAAGAAATACGCACAATGTTGTTGCTTATGTATCGACAGAAAAAATATAGAACTTGCTCAAGGGAAAGAATTATAAACCCTAACCGAATGATTTGATTGATGAATGATGTACATGATCCTTCCCCCCATTACTCCTTTTATATAGTGCATGAGGGGGGGTAACCGACTCCAACAATGTAGTTGTATAATGGGCTGGGCTTGGTCAAAGGGTAAACTACGACCCTTTATTTGACTATTAAACATAGAAATACCTTAACACTCTAAACCCCTGGACTTCGTAACAAGCTAATATAGAGACTAATATCATAACAATTTCCACCTTAGGCTTTATATTAGCCTATACCATCATTTAGCAACTCCAAGTAGTTTTGTAACTTGATTCCAGGACCACCTTCGTCAAGGCATCCGCAACATTATGTTCAGTACCCACCTTCAGAACTTTAACCGTCTTTGCTTCCAAGATATCTCTGATAAAGTGATAACACACATTGACTGTGCTTAGTCCTTTCATGAAACATGGCATGATTCCGCGATAAGTGATCGCGCCTTGATTATCACAATTAATACCGGCTGTGTTAATGCTCTACGCACCTAACTCTTCCAAGAGTCCCTTAGCCAAATAGCTTCGTTCCAGCTCTCGTAAGGGCCATTATACTCCACTCTGGAGTTGATTTAGTGCCATTCAAGTGTTGTCTTGTAGCGTTTGCCTTTTACAGCTCTATCAATAATCCTGTACTAAGAATGTTGGTAACCAGTGATAGGAACCTACCTTTATCTGGATCCTTAGCATAGTCTGAATCAACAAAACATGTTACATCCATATGGTTGCCACGATCTGCCCCATACACCAATCCTACATTTGCAGTGCCCCGCAAATATTTCAAAATCTACTTCACTGCTTTCCAATGATTTTTACCGGATTCGCCAAATATCTGCTAACTACACTTACGACATACGCTATGTCTGGCCCCTTTGACACACCATCAAGTACATTAAGCTCCAAACCGCATTTACATATGGCACCTTACTCATCCTTTTATATGACAATACCTAATCCGGTCATCTCCTTCAAACGAAGCTTTGAAGAGACCCACCAATAGGCATCTTAATCCGATTTCCCATTGTTATTTAAAATTATTCAAGAATCTTAGAAATGTACCGGATTGTGACACCCTCAGATCTGGTGACTCCGGATCCTGACATCTTCATACCCAAGAATCTTCTTTGCTTCCCGAGCCCTTCATTGCTGACTCCTTTTGTAAGCAAAGTCGTGGTAGGTGGGGGGACCCAATCTCCGCCTTGCTCTCTACAAGCAATCATAATCGTCTGCATATAACAATAGTAGTATACTCACCTAGTGCATAACTCCTGTAATATACGCAGCTGTCGTAACTGCCACGCTTGAACACATTGCTCAGCATATAGTCATCAAACCTCATATACCATTGCTTAGGTGACTGCTTCAAACCATAAAGGGATTTCTTTAACAAACATACCTTGTTGCCTGTTATATTATTTTATAAACCCGGTAGGTCTTGCCTCTATGTAGATCACTTCTCAAGTTTCTCATGTAAAATGTTAGTCTTTACATCTAGTTGCTCTAGCTCTTAATCTTTACATGCAGGCAATGCAAGTATGACCCGAATAGATGTGTGACAAACTACCAGAGAAAATACTTCATTGTAATCCATACATGCTTTTTGTGTGAATCCATAAGCCACCAACCTCGCCTTGTACCTAGGCTTTTGAACACCTTCAATCCCTTCCTTTATCTTGAACAGCCATTTGCAGCTCACCAAATTTTGTCCCGCTGGATGATCTACTAACTCCCAGGTCTTGTTCTTCCTAATAGAATCCATCTCTTATTTTATAGTAGCTTTCTACTTAGAATTGTCTTCACAAGCAACCGCCTCTTGGTATGTTAATGGTTCATGAGTATCTTCTTCCTCTGCTGCAACAAACACGTAAGCAGCCATATTACTCTCATCTTGAAACCTTGAAGGTTTCGTTCTTGTCCTTGGCACTCTATCCTGAACCAACTGATAATTTGTAAGATCCGGTGTCTGATCAGTTTCTTGATCTCCTACATCTTCATCATCGCCATTTTCCTGACATGTCTGATCTCCCTCAAGCGTACGATTATTCAACCCCTGCAGTTCCACCTCAACCTATAATTCCTCAATAGACTTATCAGCACATGCACCAGAATCCTTCAACGTGTCTTTGTACATGACACTTTCATTGAAGACCACGTTCCTGCTAGTGACTATTTTAGGTGATTCATCATCAAGCCTATATGTTGGATCCCTTACTGAATAGATCTTGAACCTTTAGCTTGCAAAGGGTTTGTTACTTTAGATAAATCCAAAGCAACAATAGTGAAACACTAATTTAACACTATTGATTATGCGGAAACTAATCAACAATGCTAAGAAGAACAGTATTAAGTAAACACAAGAAAACTTTGTATTATAACTTGAATCTGACTAGGTTACAGATTACAAAGACTATGATTGCTAAGATGATCTCTATTGATCTATGTTGATCTATATCAATACTTTGCACTTAGGTTCCTTTATAACCAAGGGGACACCTAATGGGCTTTACAAAACGCGTATAGAGATCATGCATATCCTTTCCTAAGATATCTTATGCTTATCTCTAACTCTAACTTAACTTTCTGCTTAAGCCAAATTAACTATTACATTAAACCTAGTACTAATTTATAATGAACGAACAGTACTACTATGTCTAACTCTTTCTACCTAGATAATACTTAACAATGTGTAACTTGAGAACTAACTATATAACAAACAGAATTAAGTCTTGTATACATAATTCCTAACAATCCTCCCCTAAACTTGAACTTCACTTGTTAACTTCAAGTTTCTTCAGTTTGAGCTTTTGAGGATTATATCTAAACACTTCTGTTTAATCATTAGCTTCTCTTTAATGATGATCTATTTGTTGTTGATTTGAAGAAAGATCATACTTTGGCTTTTAATCTTTAACAGCATCTTATCCTCTCTGCATCACAGCTACACATCAACATCCAACTAAGTTGGCTTTGTAGTTTTTGGCAAACTACCAGGCATCAACGGATTTGATATGTCTTTACCATGAGTCGTTTGCTATGGACTAGTCAATGCTTCATTGCAGTAACAAGGTGCATTGATAAACCTTTATGTTTTTTAGCAAATATCAGCTTCAACGGATTGAGATTTTTACCAGTAGTTTGTTTTCTCTGGGTAGCCAATGCTTTAGTGCAACACTATGGTGCATTGATGTACCAATTTACAGATTTGGTAAAATGTTCAACCATAACGGATTTGAGAAGTCTTACCAATTCCGTTTCCTTTGCGTCTAGCCAGTTCTTGATTGTCTGTTTGAATGATGACTGGGATGACCACATTTGTTGTGTGGTTGCTAAACAAACACTTAAACAATCTTTCTCAACTCCATTACAGCTTCCAGGATACCCAACCATCCTTAGCTCCGAGAATCCCATTATAATCTTAATCCAGCTTGCTTCTCAATCATCTTCAAAAGTTGATAGCAAACTGCATCCATTGTTCCATTAGAAGCTTCATCGTTAGCCATACTTGGTCAAGCATCTTTGGACTAAGGATATTTTCTATTGCTAACTATATTTTATAGTTGATGCTCTAATGTTAGGCAATGTAATGCACAAGAAGGATAATCCTCCAGTTTATCATCCTTCTGTTGAAGTGGAAACTCCAGGTTGCATCATCACTAAGAAGTGGATCAAACATGGTCTTGAGATCACCCCAAAGTACTCTGTCATACATCTTTTCATGTCTATTTGCTCCATACTTCTTTATCACCAATCTGTACAACTCTGTAAGATCATCTCTTAAAAAGTCTTTAAGTATGGCTCTAAAACTCATATATATTTTATCAGAACCATCTTTCCTTATAATCTGATAAACAACCTTTAGACCAGATTGAGGTTCCAATCAACAATACTAGGAGGTTTTGTAGCAGTTGGAATAACATCTATTTCAATCTCAGATTCTGATGAAGACATTGTGAACTCTATCCTTCTGAATGCTTCCCTTTCTTCTTAATTTCATCCTGTGCAAGTTCTTGTAATATGTTATTCCTTCCTTGCCGTTTGCTTCCTGATTTGGACCTCTTCTTCTTTACAATACTTCTCAATTTCTTCTTCGTTAGCAATCACTGGTTTGTAATAACTTTCTTCTTAAGACTTTGAAACTCTTCAATGGTCTTTTTTTTTCTTTTGGGAAATTCTTGTTCTGCGGTACACCTTGTCTCTTTACTCTTTCATCAGTTTCTATTGGCACAAAGTTTTCAATACTCTTCACCAGCTTTTCAAATTCAGTCTTGAGCTCATCAAAAGTAAGTTTCTTTAACTGAGTAGGCTTCCATGTTCCTTGATTCTTTAAATAAGTAGCCATGTATGTTCTTTGTTCTGCTTGAGTCATCGGCTTATTCCTCCTTGCTTTTGCCTTTTGTTCTGCAAAATATTTCTTTCTCTGATTGATCATGTCCACCATCCTTTTTGCAAAATCATCACTAGTCATACTTTCTCCTTGTAGACTCTTGGTCAGTTCTGCATTTGCTTTAAGTTTTGCTCTGATGATATCCCAATCCTCTTCTGTATAATACTAAGCAGCTTCTTGAACTTCAGCTTTTCTTTTCTTTTGTTGTTCTGATAATTCTTCCTCCTCTAAAATCCTTTTAGCTATCAAAGCATCCAAATGAACTTGTCTTGCAGCCTCTTCCTTCTATAATGCTTGCAATCTTATGGCTTCTGCATGAAGCTAGTTTTCTTGTTGAATTGGTGCTTTTTTTCTTTTTGGTTAGCTTGATTTCTTTGTAGTCATTTGAGCTTTTCCTTCTCTTTGGACTTTTAATGGAGAAGGAAAGAAGGAATTTGGGAAATTTTTGGTTTGAAACTCACTAGGTGTATCTAAACTGGTCCACTACCAGTACTAACTCCTAAGCTACCAGTATTAAAATCCTAACTGCCAGTATTAACATCAATACCAGCATCCAAATCAGTACTAATATCTTTTTCAATTGACTTTGACCTTGTTTTCCTCTTATATCTTATACCCTTATCAGTTGACTTTGCTTTCTGAGAAATGACATGTGATAAGGTTTTAGCTGCTTCTAAGGTTGTAGGACTAATATCTTGCTCTTGTACCTCCCCTGAAGCACTGATTTTTGTAGGAGTCACAAAATCTGTATCTTTTTCCTTCATAGACTCTCTGACCAAAGAAACTAGAGGATCATCATCAATATCTTGAATTTTCCTCCCCTGATTCTCTGTTTCTTCATCCTCTAAGTCAGACACAACCACTTTCTTTGTCTTTCTTTTCAAGGCTACTTCCAGAGACTTCACCCTTTCAACTAGAGTGAGAACTGCTTTCCCATAGGTAGTCTTTGTCTGATGCAGCTCTTTCTCTAAATTAGCAATCCTGGTGACCAGCTTAGGTACAAGGACCATCAATTCCTTTAGTTGCAAGCTGTCCTCAGCACTTCCTGAAGTGTGACCTTCATGGAGAGGTGCTTCATAGGACCTGAGTGGAGACTCATGTATGTTACCACTGTCCAACCCTGCATCTAAGCCAGAGGTTGTAGTGGTAGCTCCCTCAGTGTTATGAGAGACCAACCCTACTCTGTGGTGGTGGCCCCTACTCACCTGCTCATGGGTGAAAGTAGGACCCTGAGACTGAGGAATCTCAGTTTATCATGGTCTGTCAAGTTGAGATAAGTGGTTGATGGTTGTTGAAGTGGTTCATTGGTAGATGGAATTATTGGTTGAGATGATTAGATGAGACCTGGGATCAGTTAGGTTATGGTTGATGTGTTGGGGTTCAGCTGGGATTGCTGAGCCTTCACCTTGATCCTCAGCTGCACCTGCCAACATTGCAGGCAGCAATGGTACATAATCCCCTACATATCCCCTTTTCATATTTGCAAAAAGCTTTTTAGTCAAAGTTGGGGCTAAATACTTTCCATTATTTTCAATAGTGATACCCAAAATCATTTGCAAAAATCTTGGATACATTAGAAATTTAGTATTACTCTCTATATTATGAACCATGCCATCAAAAATCAACTTTGAAAAATTATAAACCCTATTACTAGATAGACAGATCAATGCAGTAGCAATAGGACTACCAAATTGATCCCATCCACCAGACTTAGGGCTTAGGCAGTGTAGAATGGTGTGAATTAAAAATTTCCATTGGGGTATAAAATTCTTTTTCCAAAAAATTAGTTTGCCCTCAGAAACATACCCCAATGTTGCCAACCCATCATAAATTTCAGCATCAGGTAAATTACTAATACCTGTTGCATCTGCCAATTGATATTACTTCTAACAGATGCCTCAGTAATAGTATATTCCTTATTATCAATGGATGCTACTAATTCTGGAGTCCATTAGCAAGTATTTTGAATGTAGCAGTCTGCCAGAACTGTTTGACTAAGGAATCATAGATAGTGGGATTATGAGTTAAGGCATACCTTAGAGAAGTACCTTTGAGAAAATCCACTATCTCAGTGAAGCCCACACTTTCATTGGGTTTCTTAAGAAAAGCGACCATGTTATGCTTATCTGAATACTTTAAAGTCGTCATCTTGAATTCTTAAAGAATAGAAGTTGTGAATAATCAAGTGTGAGTGTTGGGTTTGGTTCGTTTAAGCAACTAAGTACTGGTAGAGAGGGGCAATTGAAGTTATATTGATGAGAAACAAGGTTTCGTATTGAACACACAAAAAAATAGTTTCTTTATAGGAAAGAAAAATGTTTTAATGAATAAAATTCAGTAATTATCCAAATAGGAAACCTATATGAGAGGTAATTGCCATAAAAATCTCTAACGGTAATATTTAAGCAGGGAAATCAATTTTCCCTCACTAGTACCAACGGTCATCTACCAGTATTAATATTGGTCTAACAAAATTAACTTTTTGGTCTACCAGTATTAATATGATACACCAGTAGTAACTTTCGTCTACCAATATTAAAAATGACATACCAGTATTAACCTTTGTTCTACCAGAATAAAGCACTTACAACCCACATATGAGAGAAATTACTGACACAACTTCCATCCATTCTCAAATCCATGCTGTTCCTAAAAAAGTTAGCCCACAACAAGAAAAATACTGCAAAATATGTTCATAAGACAGTATTAACTTGAAACTTAATATCAGTAAACTACTAGAATTAATTCCCTTTATCAGTAATAATTCTAACTACAAGTATCTAATCGACAAGTACAAACTTTACAATGTAAACGCCCCTCAAATGTAGGCTACAGGTTTAACATCCCAATGCCTACATCACCAGTGAGTTAAATCTTGTGACATGAAATCTTGGTTGGTGAAGGTCTGCCAACTTTTTTGTCAGTATGATTTTGGACAATATCTATCAATCTTTTCTCATAGCAATCCCTTATGAAGTGATGTCGAATTTCAATGTGCTTGGTCCTTGAGTGATAGACAGGATTCTTTGTACTATACATATGGTACTTTTCATTATCAATATGGATTTTGGTTGCTGTTCATGAATTAAAGCCATAATCCATCATCTGATTTTGTATCCACAATACTTTCCCACAATAGTTAGCAGCTGCAACATATTCCGCCTCAGTAGTAGAATTTGCCACAATCGTCTGCTTCTTTCATTTCTAAGAAATTAGTCTTCTACCAAGAAATTGACAACCACCTGTTGTTGATTTCCTGTCAAGACTGGCGCCTCCATAATCACTGTTTGGAGAAAATGCTTCTAGTTCAAATGGAGAATACTTTGGATACCATAACCCTAGTTTGGGTTGATGTTTGAGGTACTAAAAATCCATTTTACTGCATTTAAGTGTGAAGCTTTTGGAGTGACTTGAAACCTAGCACATGCACAGACAGCAAACATGAATGTCTGGCCTTGATGCAGTCAAATACATTAGAGAGCCAATCATAGACCTGTAGACATGTACATCTACATCTACACCATCTTCATCCTTGACCAGTGGTTTATTAGACTCAATAGGAGTAGTAGCTGTTCTGATGGACAAAAAATCAAACTTCTTAAAGATGTCAGCTACATACTTGTCTTGACTAATAAAGATTTCATCAGGTTGTTGCTTCACTTGAAGTCCCAAAAAGAAAGTAAGTTCACCCATGGAGCTCATTTGGAATCTTTTGTGCATACTGTCTTCAAACTCTGTACACATAGACTTCTTTGTAGAACCAAAAATAATATCATCCACATACACTTGGACTAACATAATGTCACTCTTTTTCTTCTTGATAAACAATGTTTTGTCTATGGTACCTCTTCTGAAAACATTTTCCATCAGATAAGAAGAAAGTGTCTCATACCAAGCTCTAGGAGCTTGATGTAGATCATAAAGAGCTTTGATCACCTTATAGACTTTGTTTGGACGAGCAGGATCAACAAAGCCTGAAGGTTGATGGACATACACCTCCTCTTCAATAGTGCCATAGAGAAATGCACTTTTAACATCTATTTGGTAGACAGTAAATCCCATGTATATTAATTCTGGCAACAGGTGCAAAAAGCTCATCATAATCTATACCTTCCTCCTGTCTAAACCCTTGTACTACAAGCCGTGCTTTGTTTTTCACAACAATACTTCTCTCATCCCTCTTATTCCTAAAGACCCACTTTGTGCCAATTACCTTTTTCCCATGTGGCAAATCAACAAGTACCCAAACCTTCTATAGTTTGAACGGAAGCAATTCCTCTTGCATTGCTTCAACCCAACTTTCATCTTGTAAGGCTTGTGATATAGTCTTGGGTTCTTCTTGAGAGAGAAAACATACAAACAAGCAGTTCTGATGATCCTTATGATTTGTTCTGTTCTGTTTGTAAAAGTAACTTACCAAGGCTTGTTGTGCTGAAGAAGCCTTTTGAATCTTCCCTTTTGTTTGAACTGCTGATGTAGGATCTCCTAGAATTTGTCCTTTTAGATGATCCTTATGAATTCTGAGTGTGGGAATAGGACTGACAGCAATGGTGTTATCCATGTTGTTGAAATCAGCCACTGCACCCACATCTTTATCATCATCATAAGCTCTATTGAATATTCCATCATTTGGGAGAGTATCAGAAGCATCTTCTAAGTTAGGCATATTTGGATCAATGGGTAAATCAACATTAGGGAGAGTAGATGCATCAATAGGTATTATGCCTCCAAGATAAACAAATGATGATTCACCAGTATTTCCATGTGGGAGTACTAGCAATACTAACAGATGGCCTAACAGTACTAACAAATGGCCTATCAGTACTAACAAATGGCCTATCGGTACTAACAGATTGACTATCAGTACTAAGTTTGTTAGTACTGGTAGCCTGAGCTGCCTTCTTTTGAGATGCAATTCTCCTCTTTTCTTCTTCAAAGGCTTGTCTTGAAACATCATCCATTGCTTTAGCAGCCAATTCTTGAGTAACCATCTTCTCAAGTTCATCTTGCAAGTCTTGTTCACTTTCTTTCATCTGATGTTGTTCTTCCTTGTCAGCATCATCTTCTGAATCTTGTACATCATTGTCTTCAGGAGAACTTTCAGAAGGTTTTTCATGTGCAGCTAGAGCAACATCTTTGACTAGAATCCTTGTCCTATGAGGTTGTAGTGGAAGCAGTATGTATTCCTGAGTAAGTCCTTTATGTTTTCCTGATGAACCTGCAACATAAGAATCTTGTGTACCTGCATCCACATTAACCTGATTTTCTACACTAACAGGAATATAATTCATTGAATTGGTAAGAAAATCAAGATCAAACATCCAATTAGGACCAGTTCCTGTCACATTTGGTTAATCTTCAAGAAAATTGATGTGTAGATTCTCTTCTACCCTTTTGGTCCTTTTGTTGTATACTTTAAAGGCTTTACTAGTGGTAGAGTATCCAAGCAAATAACCTTCATCAGATTTCCCATCAAATTTGCTCAAGGAATCTAAGGTGTTTAAAATGGTTAAGGGGCACCCAAAATGTCTCATAAAACTAATACTAGGTGAGTTACCTATTAATAGTTCATAAGGTGTCTTATTTTGAGGTTTGGTCACTAATACCCTATTCAGTACATAGCAGGCAGTATTTACTGCCTCTGCCCAAAATGGGATAGGTAAAAGTGAGTCTACTAACATAGTTCTAGCTGCCTCAATTAGGGTCATGTTTTTCCTTTCTACAACACCATTCTGCTGTGGAGTTCTAGCCACACTAAACTCCCTTTTTATTCCTTTCTTAATACATAATTCATTCATAGCATGGTTCTTAAACTCTGTCCCATTATCACATCTAATGATTTTAACATTATGACTTAATTGGTTTTACATCTAATGTTTTTAATTATGAATCAATTCGGTTATTTCTAAGCCTATGATAAGATTACCAAGGATTTCAGATGTTTCATCTTGGTTATCTAAGAAAAATACCCAACTAAATCCTGCTGAAATCATCAGTCACAACCAAGCAGTACCTTTTCTTGTTAATACTTTCTACAGAGACAGGTCCAAATAAGTCCACATGAAGTAATTCTAGGGGATTTCTGATGATTCTTTCTAACTTGGCCTTACAGGATGACTTGTGTTGCTTACCCTTCTTGCAGGCAACACAAGTGTATCATGGTCGTTCACAATAAAAAAAACAAAACATCTTTTTAAGGGTAAACTCTAACTAGGTGACCTTTAACAGAGTGTATTTATATTTTTGAAATTCAACATGACCTAATCTCCTATGCCGTAATTTAGCACTCATCTGATGTTATCATTTGAATTTTATCAACAAGTTATACCTCCAAAAGAAAACTATTGGTCTTTAAATTCATGCTTGTCACACATCCTTACTTGTTCTAGGAGCTCTAAGTACACTTGACTTTGTCAAGAAAGCTTAAAGCTAGGAGACAAAGATATTTAAGGCATCAGGACTCAGTAAAAAGGACACTAGTTTTCTTGTCACAATTTGTAAGACAGAAAAAAAGGTTAAACTTTAGTTCAACTACAAATTAAATCATCAATATCTAAATTAGCAGTTTTTGATTTTTACCTTTACCTGTTCATTTTACCTCCTTTGGGATCACTTCGCAAAAGCCCCAAAGCTCAATTGAAATCTTCATAGTCTGAAAGATAATTTGTTGCCAGTCATTGGCTTAGAAGAACACGACCACTATCCACCACTGCAAGATCCTTGTACAAGATTCTTTGGATTTACCCTGCACAAAAGTTAAAGAGATATTAGTATCTCTTAGGGATCCAAGCAGTTACCAGACTTTGGAAAATCCCTTTTGGCTCAACATACTGCTAACATTCATTCAAGCATTGAATGATCCACTATCTTTGGACACATGATCCAAGTAATTTCCCTTAGGCCTCCAATGTAACATTTCTGATTTTCACGTATTGTACGACTCTTTAATGTTAACAATTTACTTTAGCCCGATACGCGTTTACTTTTAATTTTGATGTTTAAGCTAAATCGCCATAGGGACTAAAAAAGAAATCATTTTAATACGTGATGGTCACAATTAAATGAAGGTTTATGTCCAGTAAGTTCTAGTAATTCTTTATGTAATAATTATTAAACTTTGCTCAGTGTTTATTAGGATTTGGTCACGTAAAATGAGTTACGTTTCGCAATAAAATATACTTAGACGCCGCCACGGAAATACCTCCTAGACTTACCTAGACTTAAACCTGAGGTTTACACATTTTAAAATATATAAGCACAAGATTTAATCAAAAATTTGTGCTAGTGTCTGGAGAACCCACGAAGGTGGCCAAAAGAGTCCAAAAACAATGTTCCTAGGTGATTACAATGATCACAAAGGTCTTTTTAAAATTACTAGAAAGTCTTAGGAAAAGCATGTAATCCCTTAAGTATTAAAAGCATAGTCACATCTGGCTTATAGATATTTGCTAAATATTACCACTTGGTTCTTTTCTTTGTGTTGTGTGTGTCGTGATTATTGACTAGGAAGAACCACGTATGCAAACTTGCCTATCTAGCCAAAATTTTTTGAAAAACACTCAATAATTTTAAAGTTTCTTGTCCCTTGTTAGGATGGGTTAAGATCAAGTTGAGCACACTAGGAAGAAACTTAATGTTAGTTACTAGGGCACGTTCGGAATAGTTTGTGTGACAAGAAGACTTGCTGCTCACCACTTCTATAAATAAGACGTGTTAGTCATAGTGATGAGTTCAAGAAACTTATCAACTCTCTCAAGGAAACCACAAACAATGTGGCTTTAATTTTTCACTCGTCACTTCCCAAAACCAAACCACACTCGAACCCCTTTTTGCATTTCTTAAGTCCAAGTGACCCTAGGAGGCATTTACACGAGCTAAGGAACGGGTTATAAGCTTTGAAGCTTTTAATATTACACGTTTGGGTGTAAGAAGAAACGGACACAAAGCTAGGACCCTTTTGTAAGTCGTAACTCGCACTCGTGTTGATTTCTTACTCGTATAAATGTCGATTTTATTGCAAGTTTGCTATTGATGGTGTTTATAAACTCAGGGTACGTTAAACAGCGTGGTTTGGACGATGCATGGTTTCCCTACACGCTTATATGTTATCATTTGAAATCGTGTGTGGTGCTAGGATTCATAAAACACGAATATACACGTAAACTTTAATGTTTAACGCAAAGAACAAGGCTTAGAAACGCATATAGATGGTTATCTATCGATTTCATGTAACAAGTAACGTATGAAAACGATTAAGTGGGCTAAGTATAAATTGTATGTCATGTTAGATGTAGTTTTGATGAGCTTGTTGGTCAAAAACGGATTTTAGCAGATTTTGTAATGCGCTTACCCGTGACCAAACGGTTTGGCACGCCAAACGAGGATCGGAAAGAATTTGGTAAAAATCTGATTTTAGCCTAGAAATATGGTCGTTTTAAGAGCTTGCTTAGCGAATCGTTTCCTATAAAGGATCGTCTTGTAACTCCTTAATACGGGAAAAGTTATGCAAAACGAGATTTATATCTTTATATAAAAACTCTGGCACTTGGAAATTAGGGCGTTGCTACTGTCCAGATTTTAAATGAGCTCGATTCGGGCACTTTCGAGTCGGGTTCGGCCTTCGGCGAAAAACATGAAAGTCTGTTCGGAAAGGTCGGTTTACTTCCCCGCGAGGTTCGTTAAGTCTAAAAGTGAGTGATAATGGGTCGTGAGGCGGGGGCAAAATCTGGCTTTTTGGTAAATAATACACTGCATCAGATCTGATGCGAGTGCTTTTTCGCCCAGTTCGGTCGAGTATGGGTTCTCAGGTCAGAACTGGAAGTGTTCCAAAATATGTTTCGCATAATTCTCTTTAGAAAAAACCGAGTCATGAAAATGTGATTTAGTGGGTCATTTTAGATCGGGGTCAGACTTAGAAAATAAACTTATAAACACTACGTAGTTAACAACATACAGTAGGAACTATAACTCTATCAGTCGGAACTATAACTACAACCAGTAGTAACAACATACAGTAGGATACTATAACACTTACCAGTAGGACACTATATTACTACCAGTAGTAACAACACTACCAGTAGGAACTACAACACTCTAGTAGTAATAACTTATAACTACCAGGAGGTTATTTTATTAACGAAAAGTTGAATTAATTAAGCGTTTTTAACAAGACAATCGAAAATAAGTATATGCGGCTTATAAACGGGTTTAAATTTAATAACGATTTTAATAAAAATGTATATTTATTAAATATCGATTTCAGTTTACGTCTTCATCGAAATAATAAATACATTAATCGTGGGCACCTCCACACAAGTGGATAACAGTTTATATAAATCACATGTGATAACAGTATATATAAACCACTGTTATTAACAGTAAATATTAAATTAAAATGAAATTTTAGTTTATATATAGAGTGTTAGTTTAAACAAGTAAAACTAAGACGTGACCGTATTTACTAGGTATTTGACGGTGATTTGTGGTTTCGATACCTGCTGATATTTTTATCAAACTAGGAACTACTGCTAAGGTGAGTCAAGACCCCCACTTTTTAAATTATATAAATGATTTAATATCTATGGGGTGATAAACATGCTTGTTTTACAAACTGGACGCAAGTGTACATTATATCATGGTGATGTGTGTTTCCTATGTAGCGAAAACCCAACTGAGCCTATTTCATGAACTGTCCAATTTTGCATAGTCGTAGTGGGAATTACATTATGCGAGCTGCGAATGTTATAAATAATCTATGTTGGGATTTGACATCCCGTTTGGAGTGTGTATGCGCTCTCACTGGGCCGGTTGTCCGGACAACTACGTTATACCATGTGGGTTGGGATGTTTCGGGTTAAGAACATCGTAAAGGGCAAATGTATCGCAATTATATTGCACACAGAATGGTCGAGCTTCGGTTTGTCATTGAGCGTAAGCAAAAATAATTACTTTTTTGATGATGTTTGCATCTGTTGGGCTTAATCATACACTTGGCACATTCTTGCAGGGTCCTATTTTGGTTATATTAAACCTATGAATTCACCAACTTTATGTTGTCGTTTGAAAGCCTGTTTTAGGTCAGTAGGGCATGGATGCCATGCTTTGGAGGTCTTTTGGGAGGTCAAAGCTAGAGATTCGAGTATAATAATTGTTAAGTGAACAATTACTAAATGTCGAAGTCTTTAACTTTATCGGTAGGAAGATTTAAAGATTGTGTTATGTAATAACGAAATATACTGTGTTTATCACAATGTATCTTTTAAACGTCACATTAGTGGTAGTTTTCTTATATCTTGTGCTTTTGGCTCTAATGTAACTCTCGGGATATTCAAATATTCGCTGCATTCAAGAATTGAGGGTGTTACAGTTTGGCATCAAGAGCTAAGGTTATAGAGATCTAGGTTAAAAGGTTTTTGTCTTAAAACTATACCAGTATCATGGGAACGGTTCGCACACTCGAAGTGCATTAGTAGGGATACTACGTGTTTTAGTGTGTGAGTCTATAGAGTTAATTAGTAGGAAATAACTAAGTGCTTTCAGTATATGATATACGTGTTTATGATGCATATTACGTATATTACGGTAAGGGTCTTATATATTATACTTATATAAGCTACTTTTAATTTTCAGATTCAGTCATGTCGGATTCAGAAGGTTCCGCGGTTACATACACTTCTGTCTACACCGACTCTGAACCCGGGAGAGTCTTTTGGGGTACCGATGAGGGAAGTATCTGAGGGAGGCGTACCTAGAGTTATCGTATACGGATACGATGGATTTCCTATTCAACCCGTTCCTCAGGACGAGGACGAGCGCGAGCCTGCGTTCATCCAGGCACATAATCCTGATTTCGTGCCAGAGCCTATGTACCCTGAGTACGTACCTCTGGAGGATGATCACATACTTCTGGCTGAGGAACAGCCACTACCACCGGTTGATTCACCCCTGCCGGTACTGGATTACATATTGCTGAGTCAGATCCCGTAAGAGGATTCCGAGTAATGAGGATTGACGAGGACGCAGGATGGTCCGGTTGACTATCTATGGGCGGGGGTAAAGATGATAGGGGAGCGATGACGGCGATTCTCTTGGGGATGTCCGATGATGAGCGATGAGGGTTATGAAGAAGGGATGAAGAGGATGATGAGAGGAGGTGGAGGTCGAAGCACATTAGCTTTCGGCCGACTCCATCGCTGGTTATACCTATTGTTGAGCTTGTTTCCTCACCTAAGGGGACAGAGCCTATTATACCACCACCTGATATTACCACCACTGGGGCCAGGATTTCAGTCCGGCTTCAGGCATCTGTATCCCTTCCATCTACGGCAGATGTAGAGAGACTTCTAGCCTTACCTACTCCACCACTTTCACCACTGACCTCATTTATCACCCACAGTGCAGGGAGTTGTCTAGCTAGGCTGCGGATCACTGTTACATCCATCACCTTTAATTACACAATACATCAGGTAGACCGTAGGGATAAGTTCCGAGTCTGAGATGCCACCTCGCAAGAGGGTCTTGCTTGTTTGTATAGGATCTAGGTACGAGGCGGGAGGGAGCTCGACCATAGACCTTACTGGGGGTCAAGGACAGAATTATGGGTTTTTTAGTTACAGTTGATTATGGAGGCGAGACGACAGGGATCAAGGATGTAAGGGTATGGTATTAGGGATAACTTGGATAGGATTCAGCAGAGGATGTTCCTGCTGTAGTACCTACGACCTTGTGAGGAGGAGGTCAACACTAGAGTTGTAGAGCTTGCTAGCTTCCATTGAGCATGACATACATGATTTACATGCCTTTTGGTGGTGCTCAGGAAGTAGGTATAGGATTATCACAGGAGTCGAATAAGATACTAGCAGCGAGATGACTTCTCATGGGAGATAGGATATGAACCCTCAGGAGGACGTCTATGGACTGTGGAGGGGGTATAGAGGCCTATTGCTGCTTGAGTGGCATGTAACACTCTATAAGGACTGAGCTCAGGAGAATCCTATAGGAGTTTAGACCACGTGATCACGTTACTGCAACACGAGACTTCACCTCTTCAGATCATCAGACTCAGCTCCAGCTTCAGAGTACTCTCATTCAGACACAACACCAGGTATCTGAGACCCGTTTTCAGATGCAACAGACTGCGATGGCAAAGTTGCGAGAGACTGACCATGGACGTCAGGCCCAGCTAACAAAGGCCCTTCGTCTTGTCAGAGACATGAGGCGGGAGATGGGCGACATGCAGACAGAGTTGCTATCCCAGCGAGCAGGTTGAGGAGAGAGAGACTGCCAGGCGGATGCTATTACTCCCAGATACCAGGAGGCTATGGGCTCAGAGTGTACACTTAGATCTGTTAGTCATTTTCTTTTTTGGTAGGTGTGTACAGGCATGTTAAGTGTTAGGGGTACTCCCGTTTAACATATCCTTAGATCTTTATGTGGTTGGTACCGCACTATTTCATGTATAAATTTTCATAAGTTCATATTATGAAAGGGATGACTTATGTTGTTTTTATATAATCTTGTTTGTGTTGTGTTGTTTTCTTATTATCCCGATTTTGTATTACATTCTAATTCATGATTCGATTTCAATGTTCCTTGTCTTTTATGGTTAGGCTAAATCATGGTTAGAACCAGAATGAGGACAAACTCCACACTAGCCAACCTAACAACACTAACAAATGACTCAGAATGTGTGCAAACCATGATCGATCAAGCTCTTCTGGACAATTCCGGTGGCGGAGATGGAAGTCACATTTCTCATGGGAAAAATAACCCAAGAACATGCTACAACTGCTCGTACTTGCTACTACGCCGATTTCATGATTTCAGTGTCATCCACTAATCTTAAAGGGGGACGAAGGCGGTGGTTGGTTTTAACAGTTAGTAGATAGAGAAATATGGAATCTGTTTTAACTTCAGGGGGTTCTGTGCGCCGGGAAAATCAAGTCAAGTTTGCTACTTGTACTTTGATGGATGCTGCCTTGACTTGGTGGAACAGCCTGATCAGGTCACTAGGTCCTGATGCCTACACTATGACTTGGGTTGTGCTCAAGAAAAAGATGACTAATAAATACTGTCCACTAGGAGAGGTTCAGAAGCTGGAAATTGAGCTATGGAATCTGAAGGTTAAGGGGAATGATGTTCCTGCTTACACAAACGCCTTCTTCCAAGAACATAGCTTTACTCGTATACAACCATGTTCGTGTCCCACTGAGAATGAAAAGGTGACCAAAACATCAGTGGACTTCTGAGAAACATTTATGGGAATGTCAAGTCTGCCAGACCCAAGACGTTGGATGAGACAATCGAGTTGGCCAACGAATTAATGGATCAAAAGCTACGCACCTATGCGGAGAGACAGTCTGATAGCAAGAGGAAGGCAGATGACATCTCCAGAAACAACCAGCAACCTTTCAAGAAACAGAATGTCGCGAAAGCATACAATCTGGGAACTGCTGAGAAGAAAACCTATGAAGGGAATGCGCCCAAGTGCACCAAGTGCCAACGCCATCACCCTGGCCCGTGCACTCTGAAGTGTCACAAATGCGGCAAAATAGGACACTATGCCCGCGATTGCAGGAGCACTGGCAACACCAATGCTACTAATAATCGAAGTGGCAATGGGCCAAACCCCAAGGGGAATGGTTGTTTTGAGTGTGGCAATCCGGGACATTTCAAGAGAGATTGTCCTAAGCTGAAGAACAAGAATGGGGGAAATGGGAATGCTCAAGGATGGGTGTATGCTGTGGGTAATGCAGAGAGGAATGGAAAATGGCTGTGGGGAAACCAGACTCTGAAACATGTCTACGGGTTGTTCTCTTAAACAAACCGCTATGCATCTTTAATTGTTTGATACTGGTGCGTTTAGAAGTTTCATATCCACTGCATTTAGCTCCCTGATTGACATTATCCCAACTCCACTAGATAATCACTATGATGTTGAATTAGCCGACGGGAAAATTAGTTAGAGAGTTAACACAAAATTTTACGGAGGGTTGTACTTTAACTTCCTAAAATCATCCTTGCTTCACCATAGACCTTATGCCCGTAGAACTGGGTAGTTTCGACGCCATTATCGGTATGGACTGGGTGAGGAAGAAGGACATCACGCAGAAGGAAATCGGCGTACTGTGTGATGAGATGTTAGTTCGAGTTCTCCTTGGGAACGAAACCTTAGTCTTCCGTGGAGCGGAGAGTTACATCAGAAGAGAATCTCGGTTGACGGTTATCTCATGTTCTAAAGTTCAAGAATACATGGCGAAAGGATGTCATGTCTTTCTGGCACAGATATCCGCCACCAAGGAGGATGACAAGTCTGAAGGGAAAACTCGGGAAACTAGTCAGAGGACGTACTATGTCCGAGACTTTCCTGAAGTGTTTCCTGAGGATTTGCCAGGACTACCTCCAGTTCGACCGGTAGAATTCCAGATCGATCTAATTCCAGGAGCTGCACCTGTGGCCCGAGCGCCATACCGATTAGCTCCATCTGAAATGAGGAACTGTCGAACATGCAAGAAGTTTTCCGACAAAAGTTTCATAAGGCTAGTTCCTCTCTTGGGGAGCCCCGGTCTTATTTCGTTTAAGAAGAAAGATGGCTCATTCAGAATGTGCATTCGACTACGGGATGTTAAATAAATGACGGTGTGAATCGTTATCCACTACCAGGATTGACGATCTCTTTTGGATCAACTCCAGGATCCAGTATCTATTCGAAGCTAGATTTGAGATCAGGATTATAACGCTTAGAGTGAAGAGAGAAGATATTCCGAAGACGGCATTAAGAAACTAGGTTACGGTCAATACGAGTTCCAAGTTATTGCCTTCTTTTGGATGGACGAAGCACCTGCGGTTTTTCATGGACCATCATGAACGAGTGTGCAAACCCTATTGGGAATAAATTCGTGATTGTCTTCTTATGATGACATACTTATTTATTAAAGAATGAGAAAAGGCTGAAGGAAATACTTAAGGCAATCTTGGGATTGCTTAAGGAAGAGAAACTGTACGCAAAGTTTTCAAAGTGTGACTTTTGGATTCCGAAGGTACAATTTCTTGGTCATGTCATTGATAGCCGAGGCATACATGTAGACCCAGCTAAAATAGAGTCAATCAAGGATTGGGCGTCTCCGAAGACTCCTATAGAGATCCGCCAATTCTTAGGCCTTGATGGTTACTACTGGAGATTCATCGAGGGATTTTCAAAGATCGCTAAGTCAATGACAAAGCTTACACAGAAAGGAGTTAAGTTCGACTGGGGCGAGAAGGAAGAAAATGCTTTTCAGTTGATTAAGCAGAAGTTGTGCAGTGCGCCAATTCTGGCTTTACCTGAAGGAAGCGAAGACTTTGTGGTCTATTGCGATGCATCACACAAAGGTTTAGGAGCGTGTTGTTTATTGCAGATGGAGAAGGTGATTGGCCTATGCTCCCGACAGTTAAAAGTGCATGACGAAATAACTATACCACTCATGACTAGACTTGGTTCGGTGGTTTCTTGGCTCTCAAGCTATGGAGACACTATCTATACGGAACCAAGGTGCACTGTGTTTACCGACCACAAGAGCCTTCAACACATTCTCGACCAGAAGGATCTTAACATGAGGCAACGACGCTGGCTAGAGTTATTGAGTGATTACGATTATGACATTCGTTATCATCGGGCAAAGCAAATGTGCGTGGCAGATGCTTTGAGCCATAAAGAACGGGGAGATAAGTACCTCGTTGAAGGTTGGCTTTAGTTATGTACTATAGCCTTGGATTTCCCAGACAAATACTGGCAGCTCAGATTGAAGCCTTTGAAACTAGAGAATCTAAACAAGAGGAATGTAGCAGGTGGTTTTGATCAGAAAATGACATACTAATAAGAAAAGGTTTGGAAACCACGTGCCGATGGCATTTATTGTTTAAAAGGCAGGAGCTGGGTTACCTTGGTTTTTGGCGACTTGAGATCGTGATCATGCTCGAATCTCATAAGTCGAAATATCTATTCATCAGGACTCGAAAAGATTGTACCAAGATGTGAGAAACTGTATTGGTGGCCAAGAATGAAGGCTGAATCGCCACGTCTGTTAGTAAATGCTTGGTGTGCAGGGTCAAAGCTACACCAGATGGCATCGCGGATTTTAGTAAACCAGAAATACCCGTTGAGTGGAATGGGATAATATCACGATGGTTTTATCACCAAAACTCCCTAGGTCATCACAGGTTTTGACACTATCTGTTAATTGTAGGATCGACTCCAAAATCTGCTTCACTTCTTGCCATTAAGGGAGGAATGATTCCTTAGGATCAGGTTAGCGAGGTTGTACTTGTAAATAGATTAGTGGCAAAGACACGGTATACCTGCCCTTTCGATTATCTGTGATGTGATGGGAGATTTCACATACAAAATCTTTTGGAGATCATTTCAGAAGTTTGGGTACGGATATATGCATTGAGCATGATATCATCCAGAAACTGACGGGCAGAGCGAAGAGAGAAACCTATACAACTTGAGGGACATGCTTCGTGCTTGCTGTGATCGATTTTTGGCAAGGGCTCGGGTGAAACATTTGCCATTGCGAGTTTTTTCATATTACCAAAACAGTTATCATGTCGCATAAAGGCCGCTCCTTATGAGGCACTATATGGTCGAAAATGTCGATCACCGGTGTGCTGGGCAGAGGTTGGGGAAGCCCAACTGACTGGCCCGGAGTTAATCCAAGAAACAACGGAAAAGGTCGTCCTGATCAAGCAAAGGATGCAAGCTGCTCAGGATCGACAAAAGAGCTACGCTGATCGGAAGCGAAAGCCGATGGAATTCGAAGTTGGTGATAGGGTTATGCTCAAGGTCTCACCTTGGAAAGGGGTTGTACGATTCGGTAAGCGGGGCAAACTGAATCCGAGATACGTCGGACCTTTTAAGGTGTTAGCCAAAGTTGGGAAGGTTGCCTACAAACTGGAACTTCCTCAAGAGTTGAGCAGAGTTCACCATACTTTTCATGTATCAAATCTGAAGAAATGTTACACTGACGAACCATTAGTCATGCCGTTGAAAGGAGTTCACATAAATGACACGCTGCAGTTTGTGGAGGAACCCGTTGAAATCATGGAACGGGAGATCAAACGATTGAAGCGAAGCCGGATACCATTGGTTAAGGTTCGCTGGAACTCTAGGCGGGGCCCTGAGTTCACCTGGGAACGTGAAGATTCGTTCAAACAAAAATACCCACAACTCTTCACAAACCGGGCTTCGTCATCCACTACAAGGTCTTAAGCTTTGAGGACAAAGCTCTTTTAATGGGTGGAGACTGTAACATTTCTCAATTTCAGGTCATTCTACGACATTTATTATTCGTCACTATTTATTTTGGTCCGACACGCGTTTACTTTTAATATTTACGTTTAAGCTAAATCGCGTAGACTAGAAATAATCAATAAATATAAACAGTCATCAAATAAATTAAGGTTTGCATCAACCAAGTAAGAAATAATTATTAAGAAGATAATTATGTACTTTGCGTATTTTATTTTTATTGGTCACGTAAAAGGGTTACGTTTCGCAATAAAATACATTTGGACACACCCCGGAAATACCTAGACTTACCTAGACTCAAACCAACACCCACTTTTATAACCTTAACACAAAAATTAAATCAATTTTGTGTATGTGACCCACTAGGGGCCGGTTACACACATACACATACCTAAAAATCCTACTAATGATCCTAAAGTACTTGTACATCTCCTAGTTAATTAATGTTAGTCCTAAATGTCTCCCACTAAGTCATTACACAATGGTTAATAACCATTTGCTCTTTGCTTCCCTTTGGATCCCATGGCTAAATGCATGTATGCATACAAATCCTTAAGATTTCTAGTATCTAAGCAAATCTTGTACAACTTTGCCTTATTAAAACTTGTACTCAAGTGGTTTAACATAATACAATGGGTAACAAACTAGAAATCCTCAAAACCACTAATCTAGGACTTGTTTGGTTTGGTTTGGGAACTAAGGGAGATTAACTAGCTTCATTGCTTATAAATATAACTCATAAGTTTACATAATACATTTCCAAAACTCTTAAACTCTCTCACTAAGATAAACTCTCCTTATTTACTCTCCATTACATTCGGCATATACCTAACCAAACTAAACTCAACCCACATTCACTCTAAGGACACAAAGAAGCCTTAAAGGTCGAGTATAAGGTTATAAAGAAGTTTACACAAGCTAAGGTTGGGTATTTACAAAGCTTTAAAGCTTGGGTTTGCTTATTGATCGTATTTTATATGCGTGGGTTACCACATTACTCGCATACACTCGAACCAAAGCATTAGGAGCCTTATAAGTCGCGGTTTAACCATATTTGTTTTCCTTTGTTAGCTAGCCAATATGACTCATATGTGTTTATATGATGTGCTAGTAAGAGTTCACACGTATTAAGTGCGAAATATACATGTTATACGCAATAATATGGCGTATAACGACTTGTGCGGTGTAAGAAAACAAGAAAACACATAACATGTGGGGGAATTAACAAACAACGACTTAAACCTTTTGTTTTTATAAAAACATGACCACGTCATACACAATATACTTTGTATGCGAGTTTAAATAAAAACCATACGTAAACTTCCTTCATAAACGGACTACTATAGCTTGGGAGCGTATATGGGACGTTAAGAAACACTTGCATGAAAAATGCAACGTATAAATGTGTTAGATACACGACATATAGCTAGGACAATTGATTTCAAATCATACATGTTACTAGAAGAGTATCGGGCCACGATAGGCCTTGCGTGATCCAAGCGAGCTCACGGACTTGGGCCCAACGGCCCAATGGTGGACCGTAGCTTATTTTTAAGCTCGTCCGAGCTTATCGGTTAGACTAGGAGGCTTATTAAGCTTATAAAAGACAAGCTTGCACTAAGTAAACTCCTATTGGGCCCAATGGCCACGAACGACCCAAACTAGGCCCAACAAGATACGACCATAAGCATACGACTTATAAATAAGCTCTACGAGCTTATTTAAGGACCAGGGGTGCTTATTTGATTCACTTGAATCCTAAAATACCTATAAGGAGCTAGCCGAGCCCTTATTGGACCCGTTAGCCTATTAACAAGCCCAACGCGAGCCAATAAGCTCACGATAAGCTTAATCAGTTTATTGGTGAATTTGTAAGGTTTTAATGAACTTATTGGACCTAACTAACACTAATGGACCTTTACTGAATAAGCCGAAAAGCCTAAAAGACTTAACGGGCTTATATTGGACCTTAAGGCCCAATATCGAAGCGTATTGCTTATTTGATAAGCCGAACCAAAAACAGACCCAATGAAGCTTATTAAGGGCTATAAAATAAGTGAGGCCATGACATTTAAACCTTAAAGGACCTTAAAAACCCTTCAGGTTTGAGTTATTGGGCTCACGAGCCCAATAAGCCCGAATAAGCTCCAATAAGCTCCCCCGAGCTTATTTCCAACTTAATAGACTTGAATAAGCTTAATGGAGGCATTTGTACTTTTTAAAACTTAAATGGACCCTTAGAACACTTAATGGACTTTAATGGGCCCAATAAGGCCCAATAAGCCAAAATAAGCTCGTTAAAGCTTATTTTTAAGCTAGGGCAGCTTATATGGCTTTATTGGACATAATTAAACATAATGCCACTTGTTGGGATTTAATTAGAGTGAAAATGCAATTTTTACAAAGTCGGAGGACTAAATGTGCCAATTTATAAACTTAAGGGTCAAAACAGTCATTTACTAAATTTAACAAGTCTTGGGATTGTTTCTGTCAATTTTGGAAACTAGGGGGCTGTTTCAAGCCTATAAGGACCTAATGTGTAACTTTGTAAAGTTAAAGGACTAAAAGTATATTTATTGAAACTTGAGGGTTTAAAATGTAAAATAGTATATATTTTGTATACCCAGGGGCTGTTTTGTAATTACCTAAAACTCAAGGGTAATTTATAAACAAATGTGATTTTATAAACACTCAGCGAATCGGACAAATTATATTCGGATATTATACAAGTAAACCTCCGATTTAATAAATATGGATATTTATTAATAAACGTTTATACGTATACAAGGACATGTGAAATCGTATACATTCCCAAGAGCCATCAAGTGAATACAAATACATTAAACCTGTACACCACCACACAAGTGATAACAGTATATATAAACTAGCTATTTATTGTAGTTTATACATTGAGTCTTTAGCCTAAATTTGTAGACTAAGACTGGCCGTATTTACTTAGGTATTTGACGGTGTGATTCATACTTGGATATCTAATATCATTTCAGAGGACTATTTACTAAGGTGAGTTCATAGCCCCATGTTTTACAATTTCTTAAATGATTTACATCTTTGGGGTGAGAACATGCTTGTTTTACAAATTGGACGCAAGTGTACATTTTATACAATGATTACGTGTTTGCCTAAGTAGCGATAACCCATTGAGCCCTTTATCATGAACTGTCAATTACTGGATTGTGAGCGCGAATGTTATAGATAGATCTATTTGGGATTGACAATCCCCGTTCGGGTGATTAGCTATCACCGGGAACGAACGTATACCATGTCGGATTTGGGATGTTGCGGGTTAGAACATCATTCACGGGCATTCATTGGAAATATATTGCATTCATACATGTCGAGCTTCAGTGTCATGAGCTTAGGAAAATGTAATTACTTTTTATGATGTTTGCATTTGTTGCTTAATCATACACTTAGAAATCTTGCGGTCCTACTATTGATTTACATAAACCTATGAATTCACCAACTTTATGTTGATATTTTAAGCATGTTTTCTCATGTCAATAAGGCAAGGGGTGCTCAGATACATTGGGGGTCACTCTTTGGAAAGAGTCAATACTAAAGATTTGGGCGTATTACATTTTGGGAACATTTGTTATAAACCGAAATCTTTACTTATATTGTCGAACAATTTGAAGCCATGAGCTTATGTAATGAACAAGCATTTTGTTAATCCAATGTATCTTTTTAAAATGACACGTTAGTGGTCGTTCTCATATCTTGTGCTATTGATCCATAAAGTAACGCCCTCGGATATTCAACATTCCGCTGCATACTCAGATTTGAGGGTGTTACATTGGTCGCAACAATAAATATTTAACCAGCGTCACTAATCTTGAACGCTCAAGTTAAAATAATTTAAAAGGGGAATGCAAACGAGTTACCAGTCGTGGTTAACGAAATTATCAAATGGAATTAATAAAAATAACCAAATAGATTTGTTGCCACAACTCCCGTTTATTATTCTTGAAATAGAATACATAAGAACATAAAGGAATACAAAGTTTTATTACAACCTTCTCCTAGCAATAATATCTATTTCTTACAAAGTAGATCCACGCCATGCTTGACGTATGATCTGCGTGGGAATCGCTAAATAAAGGCCTCAGATACTGAAATCTATCCTTCGTGCTGGGCGTAGGACAAAGATTAAATATCGAGTGCATAGCTAGCGCTCGCCATCGCCAGAGTGTAATGATATGCAACATTTTTGAGGATTGGATATGAGAATTTAAGTGAAGATTTAGGGTTGTATGGAGGAAATGGAGGATAAAATTTGGTATTTAGAAGGAGGCTGGTGGGGTGACGTTGGTCATGTTTATGACTGTGGAATCACTGTTCATGACGTTGAATCATTGTTCACTTTAAACAAATATATAATTACCCCACACCTCTTCATTAACACCATTCGGAAGGCAACTCAAACTGAATTTCGGGACAAATTCTCTTTAAAGGAGGAGACTGTAACTGTAAACAAGTCATATTTTCACGGTCATTTTACGACTGTCATTTATTTCACTTTTATTTTTCGTCTGTACGCGTTTGCTTTTAATTTTTAATAGTTAGTTAAATCGTGTATCTTGTAAAACTAAAAATTGTCAATTCAACGTAAACGAACTCAACAATTAAATGTTTCGTCAAGCTAGTATTAGGTAATTATTAACTTTGTACATTTTATTTTTATTGGTTACGTAAAGTGTTTATGTTTCGCGGATTAAAATTCATTTAGGCATTTACGGACACATAAAACTTTTTTACGCTCTCAAATACATTAATTATGAGCCAATACTCAAATATTTTATAAAAACTACACCACATGGTATCTATGTGCCAAATTTTACATAAAGGAACAACATCAAAACATACACTTTACATGTATTTACTTTTAATTTAACCTTTACTTATTAAACTTCAAGTTTGCAAGTAATGTAAAGATGTTCAATTACCAAAATATATGATACCAACTAGTTCATCCCTCTATCCTTAATTTCATGAGGATGATTTTCCATCTTACGGAACCAAAAAGAGCACACAACTAACTGAGTCTCTGGTAACAAAAAAGCCTCATTCTTTAGTAAATGACTAGAAATTTAACCAAGACTTCATGTTATTACTCATATTGTCCTAAGATTACAAATAGTATACTTGGACTAGTTCTTTGTAGTAGTATATAAAGGGGTTAATAGATAGAAGTATCTCTCACTTCACATTTACAAATAAAATCTCACAATCTCTCTTGTTTTTTCTCTTTCCTAGCTTGGCCAAATCAAACACATACATATCCATAAAATTTTATTTACCAAGTATTTAAGGTGATCTAAACTATATCTAAGGTATTCATAAGGTGTATGAGGTTTGGCTTAGCATATTATAAGGGTTAATCAATAAGTTTAAGATTAGGGTTTCATTGGAATTAAGGTTTTCTAAGTCTTGGAAGCTTGGTTTTTGAATCTAATATAGGGTTTAGATCTTGTTATTATCATCAGACATCATATTATTATGGTTATCGAAAACCCCTAATATCTTAACATTTGTGTTTTTATGTATATGAACATATGTTTATAAATTAATGAAACATTTTTGAAATAAAGTCGTGATATGACTTGTATAGTTTGAGACCTATCTTGTGACTCTGATTATTTTTTAAACTAATGAGATGAAATTTGTTAATAAACGTATTTTTGGCATTTACTAGGACTCGTGTGCATGTATTATGAAGTAGCACCCCAAATGTTATATTCCGCTGCGTATTATCGTATTTTGGGGGTGTTACATATCGCGCTCGCCATCGCCAAGAGTGTAATGATATGCAACATTTTTGAGGATTGGATAAGAGAAAATTTAAGTGAAAGATTTAGTGTTGTATGGAGAAATGGAGGATAAAAATTTGGTATTTAAAAGGAGGCGGTGACCGTTGGTCACTGTTCACTGACTGTTGGAATCACTATTCATGACCTTTGAACTCACTGTTCACTTAAAAAAAAATATATATTTACCCACACCTCTTCGTTAACACCATTCCGGAAGGCAACTCAAACTGAATTTCGGGACAAAATTCTTTTAACAGGAGGAGACTGTAACAATTCATATTTTCAGGTCATTTTACGACGTCATTTATTTCACTATTTATTTTTAGTCTCGTACGCGTTTGCTTTAAATTTTAATCGTTAAGTTAAATCGCGTAAACTAAAAATTGTCATTCAACGTAAATGAGCCTCAAACAATTAAATGTTTACTTAAGCAAGTGTTAGGTAATTATTTAGAGGATAATTATTAACTTTGCACATTTTATTTTTATTGGTTACGTAAAGTGTTTACGTTTCACGATAAAATACATTTAGGCATTTACGGAACCACCAAAACTTTTCTACGCTTCAACAAATACCCATTATTATACCCAATACTCAAATATTTTATAAAACTTCACCCATGTTATCATATGGGCCAAATTTTACATATAGGAACCAAAACAAAACATACACTTTACAAGTATTTACTTTTACATTTAACCTTTACTTATTAAAACTTCAAGTATGCAAGTAATGAAAGATTTTCAATACAAAATATCAAGACACCAACTAGTTCATCCCTCCTCCTTAATTTCATGGGATGATTCCCATCTTAGGGAACCAAGAGCACACAACTAACTAGAGTCTTGTACAACAAAGCCTCATTCTTAAGTACATGACTAGAAATTTAACCAAGACTTCCATGTTTTACTCATCTTGTCCTAAGACTTTCCTAATAGTATACTTGACTAGTCTTTATAGTATATAAAGGTGTTAACTAGATAGAAGCATCACACACTTCACATTTACATAAGAAAAACTCACAATCTCTCTTGTTTTTTCTCTCCTAGCCATGGCCAAAATCAAACACATACATAATCCATACAATTTTATTTACCAAGTATTTAAGTGATTTAACATCATATCTAAGGTATTCTAAGGTGTATTGATGGTTTGGTTTAACATTTACAAGGGTTAATCAAGAAAGGTTTAAGATTAGGGTTTCATTGGAATTAGGGTTTTCTAAGTCTTGGAAGCTTGGGTTTTGAATCTAAAATAGGGTTTAGATCTTGTTATTCATCATCATACATCATATTAAGGTTATCTAAAAACCATAATCTCTTTACATATACGTTTTCATATAGCTATATTGTATTAAAAAAACATGTTGAATAGAAGTATCAAACTTATACAAGTATGGTTTAAATTTATAATAAGTTTACATAAAATAGTTGCTTAAAATTTTACTTATTAAGTTTATAAGGTGAAATGATGTAAGGACTTGTTATCATGGACATTACTTGGACAAATGATAGACCCAAACAACCTAAAATATATGAGACTTGTGTTATAAAGTGTTGTAGAGGACTTGTGGAAAGCTAACTAAGCTAAAAACTTATAAAAACAAGTTTTAAACACATTTTAACAAAAATATTAAAACTAATTATTTTAATTACGAAAATAAAGTATTTATTTTATGCTTTTATAAAATACTACATGTCATGACGATCGTAGGCATATAGAGAACTTGAAAATCCGAGTTATAACGAAGAAGATACGCCATTTGCATGTTTACGATAATAAATACTTTTATAAAAAAAATTATAAAAACAATTACTATTCATTACAAAAACTTTTTTTGGAAAATATTTTAATTAGATAAAACTTTCAATTACGAAGACGTGCTCGAAAGAATCACTAAAATCGGAGTTAAAACGCATAAGATATGACTTTTACGAGATTACGACGTTTAATTTTATAAAAATAGTTTTATAAAATATACATGAATAGTAAAAGTACTGTTCATCAGAGGACTAAACATTTTGGAAAATCCATTAGTTAGATAAAACTTTTAATTACGAATACGTGCTCGAAAGAATCACTAAAATCGGAGTTAAAACGAATAAGACACGACATTTACGAGTTTACGATAACTAAATTTTATAAAAATAAATTTATAAAAGTGCATGAACAGTAAAAAGTACTGTTCACCAGAGGACTCAAAATATGAAAATTTAATATTTTGATACATCATTTTGATATGAAGTCGTGGGCATGAGAAACGTATAAAACGAGCTTAAAACGAGAAAGTTACGTCATTTTTACTAACATGATATTTATATGCATTTTAACTTTATAAATACGATTTCACAAATACAATTAGATGGTCTTAGTTAATCAAAGCACTTAGTGCTCATACGGCCTATAATTAATTTGGTTGCCTTCGGTCATACGTGAGACGTATACACTCATTTGATATCCATTAACCGTCCATTCACTCGAGGTGAGTTTATAGCCCCTCTTCACTTGTTTTACATTTACTTTACAAATCTCGGGGGAGAATATATGCTCGTTACAACTTGTTTACATATTCATTTACAATCTCTTTTACATACTTGATTTCGTAACATGGTTACACGTTCATTTACATACACATTGACAAAACTGTTTATATACTCATTGCAAACTCGTTACAACTTTGTTAAACACCCATTTGCATATCTCACGGTGAAATACATTACTTGTTTTTACTTATGGACGCAACAACTATACTTTACTCTTATGATTACGGATTAGCTTAAGTTGCATGAACTGTAAATTACAAGGAGGGTAAGCGCGAATGTTATAAAATAGATCTATTCGGGTGATTAGCTATCACTGGACAAACGAACGTTATACAATGTCGGAGCACGACTAGATTGGTGTCTACAGGGCCAACAACTACATACTTACGAATCTTACTGTGCCTTGAATAAAGTGACATACATATATGTCTACGTCGCAGTTTCATAAACTTAGGGGTGCAATCGTAATCACACATGGTGACTTTTGTATTGGATACAATGGTCATGCATACTTTATAAACGCTTTGCTCCAACTATACTTAACTTTTGTGACTATCGTATGGGAAACAATAGTCATACACATTTTTGACTTAACATTCATGCATACATTTTTGATGACCGTTATAACGATTGAAATGGTCATATACTCTTTGCAGATCTTTGATCAAACATTTACATTTACAAAAACCTATGAACTCACTAACTTTATGTTGACACTTTTAAGCATGTTTTTCTCAGGTGAATTAGATGCTTGACATACATGATGTGCATTGGAGTCTAGACTATACCATACTACATTCATGGATTTCTACAAACAGATCTCGTTGTATTATTTCAGTCTTACATTATTGATGCAAACTTTAGGGACCAACGTTATAACAAATTCAGATTTTGGTTAAATCAATGAGATCACTTTTCAAACGACTCATTTAGAGGTCGTTCTTTCATATCTTGTACAATGTACTTATGAAGTAACACTCCTAGACATAATTCCGCTGCGACCCAATTTGGGGGTGTTACACGGGTCTCAATACATTGATGACATTTAATTTGCCGGCGGGTTGTCCTAGGGTGACTAATGATATTCTACATTAAGATAGCATATTGACTTAGCACGTATTAGGAGGATTAAGACGAGCATTTACACCTCTTCATCAACACTATTCCGGAAGGCAACTCGAACTGAATTGCGGGACGCAATTCTTTTAACACGAGGAGACTGTAACAACTCACATTTTCATACCTTTTTACATCAATGAACATCCAATTATATATTTTAAACTTTTACGCGTTATTTCACTATTTATTTTTAGTCTCGTACGCGTTTGCTTTTAATTTAATCGTTAAGTTAAATCGCGTAAGCTAAAAATTATCATTCAACGTAAACGGGCATCAAACAATTAAAGGTTTACGTCAAGCAAGTGTTAGATAATTATTTCGAGGATAATTATTAAATTTGCATATTTTATTTTTATTGGTTACGTAAAGTGTTTACGTTTTGCGATAAAATACATTTAGGCATTCACGGAACCACCAAAACTTATCTATGCTTCAACAAATACCCATTATTATACCCAATACTCAAAGTTTTATAAAACTTCACCCACATTTATCATTTAGGCCGAATTATACATAAAAGAACCAAACCAAAACCTACACATTACAAGTATACTCTTTATACTTAATCCATACATCCTTATACTTCAAGTATCACTGGAAATATACCACAAAATATCTTAGACTCATCCAGCTCATTTCCCACCTATAAATTTCATGGCTTATGTACTCCCTAGGGGACATAGAGCACACAAAAACTCTACTAGGACTTGTACAAACACTAGCACTCATCACACATAGAACCACGACTAGTAAACTTGACCAAGTTCTCCCTTAATTCCCTCCCTATGTTTTCTTGTAGTCTTGGTCTTCAAATAGCAACCTCGACTCACTCCTAGTAGTATATAAAGGGTGCAATACATGTAGATAAATCATACACACTTTGCTTAACCAAAAACTTTACAAAAATCCTCTCTTGTGTCCTCCCTAGCCATGATTCACATCAAACAGCCATAAATAATCCATACAATTTTTATTAGCAAGTATTCAAGTATTCTAACATCATATCTAAGGTATTATAAGGTGTATTGAAGGCTTGGTTTATTGTTTAAAAAGGTTAATCAAGGAAAATGCAAGATTAGGGTTTCCTTGGAAATTAAGGTTTTCTAGTCTTGGAAGCTTGGGTTTTGATTCTAAACTAGGGTTTAGAACTTGTTTCTTTTCATCATACATCATCTTAAGGTCATCTAAAAACCCTACACTCTTTACATTTGTGATTTTTATGTATGTAATATTTATATAGTAAATCACCATCTAGGAAACATGTTAAGTGTATAAAATGGATTTTAATCTTGATCATGGTTCAAAGTACATTTTACATATGTTATTATGATATTAAAAAGTATATTTTTCACGTCAAACGTCATCAAGGTATTGAGACCCGTGTAACACCCCCAAATTTGGTCGCAGTCGAATTATGTCCGGGAGTGTTACTTCATAAGTACATTGCATAAGATATGAGAGAACGACCTATAAATGAGTCGTTTGAAAAGTGATCTCGTTGATTGAACCAAAATCTGAATTTGTTATAACGTTGGTCCCCAAAGTTTGCATCAATAATGTAAGACTGAAATAATACAACGAGATTTGTTTGTAGAAATCCATGAATGTAGTCTTGTATAGTCTAGACTCCAATGCAGACCATGTATGTCAAACATCTAATTCACCTGAGAAAAACATGCTTAAAAGTGTCAACATAAAGTTGGTGAGTTCATAGGTTTTTGTAAATGTAAATGTTGGATCAAAGATCTGTAAAGAGTATATGACCATTTCAATCGTTATAATAGTCATCAAAAATGTATCCATGAATGTTAAGTCAAAGATGTGTATGACTATTGTTTCCCATACGATAGTCACAAAAGTTAAGTATAGTTGGAGCAAAGCGTTTGTAAAGTATGCATGACCATTGTATCCAATACAAAAGTCACCATGTGTGATTACGATTGCACCCCTAAGTTCATGAAACTGCGACGTAGACTTATATGTATGCCACTTTATTCAAGGCACAGTAGGAGTTCGTAAGTATGTAGTCGTTGGCCTTGTAGACACCAATCCAGTCATGCTCCGACATGGTATAACGTTTGTTTTTCCAGTGATATCTAATCACCCGAACGGGGATTGTCAATCCCGAATAGATCTACTTTATAACATTCGCGCTCACCCTCCAAGTGATTTACAGTTCATGCAACCTAAGCTAATCCGTAATCATTCGAGTAAAAGTAAAGTTGTTGCGTCCATAAGTAAAACAAGTATTGTATCTCACTGTGAGATATGAAAATGAGTTTGTAAGCAATCATGTAATGAGTTTGTAACGAGTATGTAAACGAGTTTGTAACCAAGTACGAAAACCCAAGTAATTATCGAAGATGTTATAGAGTAGGAAAAAGAGATTGTTCATGAATATGTAAACAAGTTGTAACAAGCATGTATTCTCCCCCGAGATTTGTAAAGTATTATAAAACAAGTGAAAGATGGGCTATAAACTCACATTGAGTAAATGAATCAACAACGTAAATCACAGAATGAAAATGCGTCACGTAAATGTCCGATTAAAACCTAATTAATTATAGGTCGTATTAGTACTAAGTACCTTGAATAACGAATATCATATATAATTCTATATAGCTACATCACCATCTAATTGTATTCAAGAAATAATATTTATAAAGTTAAAATGTTTATAAATATTACATTAGTAAAAATGACGTAACTTTCTCGTTTTAAGCCCGTTTCTTATGTTCTTTACGTCCACGCTTTCGTATTAAGAAGATTTATCAAAATATTACATTTTAGTATTTTAAGTCCTCTGATGAACAGTACTTTTTTCTGTTCATGCATTTTTATAAATTTAATTAGCGTAATCTCATAGAAGTCATATCTTATTCGTTTTAACTCCGATTTTAGTGATTCTTTCGAGCACGTATTCGTAATTAAAATTTCTATCAAAGTATGATATTTTTCAAAAAGTATCTGAGATTAACAGTAACTTGTTTTTATAAAATTATTTTTATAAAAGTATTTATTATCGTAAACATGAAAAATCCATAACTCCTTCGTTATAGATCAAATAATTATGATTCTTAATTGTTTTTGGAAAATTCCCCCCACCATAAAAATATGTACTTTCTAATTAAAAATAATTAATATATTTTTTATAGAATTGTAAAAAATAAGTTTTTATAAAAGCTTTTATTATCGCAAAACTTGCAAATGGCGTATCTTCCTTGTTATAGCTTGGATTTTCGAATTCTCTACATGCCTACGATCGTCATGACATGTATTATTTTATAAAAATATAAAATAAATACCATATTTTCGAATTCAAAACACAAGGTTTTGATATTTTTGTTAAAATAAGTTTAAAACTTTTTTTATAGGTTTTTAATTTAGTAACTTTGGTACAAGTCCTCTAAAAACTTATACTACAAGTCCCATGTACTTTAAGTCCTTTAGTTCATAAATTGTCCAAGTATTGTCCATGATAACAAGTCCTCATATTTCTTTTACTTATAAACTTAATAAGTAGACTTTTTAAACAACTAGTTTATATATACTTTTATAAAGTAACCCATACTTGTATAATGCTTATTCTTCCATTACAACATGATCTTAACATTAATATAACATTTGAAAAAGTATATCAAACCATGATCAAAAGTAAAAATCCATTTTACATGTTAATGTATATCCTAGATGGTGATTCACTATATAAACATAATATATCCATGAAATCACAAATGTAAAAAGTGTAGGGTTTTTAGATAACCTTAGGATGATGTACGATGAAGAGTAGAAAGATCTAAACCCTAGTTTATATATAAAACCGAAGCTTCCAAGACTTAGAAAAACCTAAATTCCAAGAAACCCTAATCTTGCACCTTTCTTGTTTAACCCTTTTAAACACTAAACTAAACCTTAAATACACCTTAGGATACCTTAGATATGATGTTAGAACACTTGTATACTTGGTAAATAAATTTTTTATGGATTATGTAGGGTGTTTGTGTTTAGTCGTGGGTTAGGGAGAGAGGCAACAAAATAGAATATAATGAGTTTTCCTTATTTAAATAATGTGTGTTTGATATCTCTACTAGTTAGAGGTCCTTTATATACACAAGTAGAGAGCCAATTTTACTATTAGGAAAGTCTTAGGTCAAGTGAAAACATGGGGAGGGAATTAGGTAAATAGTGGTCAAAAATACTAGTCATGATCTAGCTTAATAAGTTCCTAGCTTATACAAGACTTTGTTAAGCTTGTGTTCTCTTGGTTCCCTAAAAATGGAAGCGAAACCTATCGGAAATTTAGGAAGGGGACTGAACGAGTGTGGTGTCTTTGCACCCTTTTATCTAGAAATATCATTTCGTATTTAAATGTTAAACGAGCATGTATTATCCCCCGAGATTTGTAAAGTAATGTAAAACAATGAAAGAGGGGCTATAAACTCACCTTGAGTGAATGAATCAACAATGTATATCAGATGCGTGAAAAACGTCACGTAAGTGTCCGACTGCAACCTAATTAATTTCAGGTCGTATGAGTACTAAGTACTTTGAATAACTAATACTGTATATAATTCTATATAGCTACATCACCATCTAATTGTATTGAAGAAATAATATTTATAAAGTTAAAATGTTTATAAATATTTCCTTAGTAAAAATATCATAACTTTCGCGTTTTAAGCCCATTTCGTACGTTCTTTACGTCCACGCCTTCGTATCAAGATGATGTATCAAAATATTACATTTTCATATTTTGAGTCCTTTGGTGAACAATACTTTTTACTGTTCATGCAATTTTATAAATTTATTTTTATAAAATTTAGTTATCGTAAACTCGTAAATGTCGTATCTTATTCGGTTTAACTCCGCTTTTAGTGATTCTTTGGAGCACGTCTTTGTAATTAAAAGTTTTATCTAACTAATGTATTTTCCAAAATGTATCTGAGATGAACAGTAATTTGTTTCTATAAAATTATTTTTATAAAGCATTTATTATCCTTCATTTCTCCATACAACACTAAATCTTTCACTTAAATTTTCTCTTATCCAATCCTCAAAAATGTTGCATATCGTTACACTCTTGGCGATGGCGAGCGTGATAGCACTCGGCAATTATCTTGCCTACGTCCTATACGAAGAAGATTTTCAGTATCTGGCCTTTATTCTAGCGATTCTCGCACCGATCATCGTCCTAGCTATTGGCGTGGATCTACTTTGGAAGAAATAGATATTATTGCTAAGGAAGGGTTGTAATAAAACTTGTATTTCCTTTATGTTCATATGTAATCTTATTTCTAAGATAATAAACGGATGTTGTGACAACAAATCTATTTGTTATTTTTATTTATGTCTTTCGAATATTTCGTTACCATGCTTAGTAACTCGTTTGCATTCCCCTTCTAAATTGCTTTAACTTGAGCATTCAAGATTAGTGACGTTGGTTTAATATTTATTGTTGCGACCAAGGCTCGACTTCTAGTGGGCTTATTCGTTTCCTTCAGCTTAACGTGTCGGTTAATTTTTGTTTGCGATTATTAGTTTGGTTCCTCGTGATAAATCCATTTTATGAGTACGCATACAAAACTTGATATAAATTGAAAATTGTTTCTTGACAAGAAGTTTTAAGGTGAATACTCTCAGCATGGGCATGGTCCTTCCTGAATTATACATAGGCGATCAAGCTATATATATTTGAGGGCTAACGATGAGATGCTCATTTTCGAAAATTGTGTTATAATTTCATAATAATTGTGGGAGTGATTTGTATAAAAATTTATAGAGAGTCAAAGTAGAATTGACGTTTTCATAATACGTTAATTTGATAGATACTTGAAATCATTCAGTACAACGGAAATTTAAGAGAAATACAACGAGAACTCCTAAGGAGATAAGTCTAAGATAGTTCCAACTTAGGGTTCACTAGGCAAAGCGAGACAACTTTCTCTTTTAAGCTTCGATCTCATCTTCAATGTTGTTAGGGTCTTGATCGGAATTTCTCCTCCTCTTAAGACAATACATCTTGTCCACATGCTCAGTAACCTATCAGCTTGTTTTTCATGGTTTCTGGTTCTTCAATTCTGGGCAAATCCACTCTTGTAGTGCCCTTGATTTCCACATTCATAGCAAGTGAGGTTTCTCTGATTGTTAGTAGTAGTAGGACTCCTACAGTCTCGGGTCAAGTAGCCAACTCTCTTGTAGTTTGCACACTTTACAGTGTACTGGCCATTGTGATGAAACTTGCACTTGTTGTATAATGGTAGAGTTCCAGCATACTCCTTCCTTTCACTAGACCCAGCAATATAAGCCAAAAGCCACACCTTGCTTCTTGGGAGGTTGTTATTGAGCTTGGTTGTTTTTATCGAGTTTCCTCTTATTCTCAGCTTGACGTTCAGTAAGAGTGTTGATCTTTTTGTCCATCAGCTCAGTTGCAAATTTAATTGCATCTTCCATTGTCTTAGGCTTAGATGCCATTACACTTCCGTGAATCATGTCGGGCAAACCACCGACATATTTCTCGATCTTATCCGACTCTTCAGGAAACATCTTAGCACACATCAATGCCAGTTCCTGAAAACGTTGGTTATTGTGGAATCCAAGATCTGGACTCAACTAGGGTAATATAACAATGATTGATAAGCACAACGGAATATAAAGAACAAGAACACAATCATGTTACTAATAAGGTTTTCTTTATTAAGCATAATAAAGAACTAACTACTACTACTACACTACACACGCTCTATGCGTTTCTAGACTCTCATTGGAGAAGTCTACTATGAATGGATAGATTGTAACCTAGACGCCTATCCTCTTTATATAGTAGAGGATGGTTACAAACCCTAGCTTACTAACAAAGCTAACTATTACATATTTTGATCTTCCAGATTGTTTTCTTCTTTCCTTCATATTCGTCTATATTTTTGTAATCTCAAATCTATAATTCCCAACAATCTTCCCCTATTTGAAAATTACAGAAACAACTTGCATGAGAAAACAATGCCCTAAAAACATGTCATCACAATAATAAGATGCCACATCATAATCTTCCTCCCTTTTTGTAATCATCCAATAGGGGTCTTGTGCAACTCAGAATGCATCCCTAAAGTATGCATGTAGATGTAAGTATATAACAATAAGCTTCCCCTTAAAAGTATACTAACCATTTCATGAATCTCGGACTTTAATTGGCTTGAAAAGTAGGTATCAATGAAACAGTACAAGTGCAATAACATCCTCCTCTCTCAATGTAACTTGTTGCATCAGCCGGCATCTACCTCAATCCTTTTATGCTCTCACAAATAGGGTGAAACTTGTTACATAACGACTTAAAAAGGCTAATTGCATCAAACGTCTTTACAATATCCTTTATCTGATTAGTGTGAAACAAGACATTGGATACACCTAGTTATGGTTCATCCGTTGGTCCAGACCTACCTCCCATAACGTCCAATCGAAGTCTCATCGAATCTCAACAATAATAAGAATGTATGATCCCAGATCAAAACGGAGTAATTTTATATACCAAGATACAAATGAAAATTTGTACCTCAGCTAGGATTCATCGCTGATCCTTGATCAAAACTCCTCCCTAGCCAGTTGAAATATTAATGTGGTTTGGTCCCGGACCAAAACACGACATTATTATGTTATGTAATAAACGACTTATAAACACTAAACCAAATCAATGAGAGAAACCAAGCCATAAGCATCAGTAGTATCCAAGATCCAAGGGCGTCTATGGACCTATAATATGTGTTGTCCGATATCGATCAACACTAGCAGCACAAACGAGAGAAATCGGACAACACTAGCAGCACAAATAAGCAATAACGGACAAGGCAAGCAACATAAACCAAAATCTGCATTAGTGACAAAAAAATCTATCCCAAAAACTGTATACTTAATGCAAATAGTGACACAATATTCTGTCACAGAACCGACGCTAAACTTGTTCTCCTTCCTCCCTTACTCTTTAGTGACACTGATGCTGTCACTAATCCGTTGCTGAACGGTCACTGTTTTGATGCTGGGCTGTCGCAAATTCCACCAGTAGTAACCGTGAAGGAGCAGTAGCATCCTTTCTTATACCAGTACCAATGATGAAGGTATACCAGTAGGAATCAAATATTGAACCATAGGAATTATCGCAATTGTTCTAGAATGAACCAAAGCTACCATTAGAACCAAAGCCCTACCAGTGGGAAACATGAGCGACCATTAGGAATCGTAAAGTGACCAGCACAAATAGAGAATCGCCAGCAGTAAACCACAAAGATCATGACCAGTAGGAATAATATGATTTAGACAAGCAGAACTAACATGAAGCATCAGTACACACCATAAGTTGTACAATCTGAACAGCAACACCTTTTAATGTGATATATATGCCATTGTGAATCACGTCCAAAGTAACAGAATAATCTGTTATAAGTAACATCAATTAACAAAAAATAGAGATAAATTAAGGGAGTAGATCAAACTTGACTCATCACGATTTTAACTGCTCCCAAAATTACGCCTAGAACATATGGAAAGTTACTTTTTATTCCTAAAGACCAGGACATAAAAATATAACTGATCCCCATCTTGAAGAACGAATCATGAATAAATCAGGTTACCATAAATGTCACATACTCCTATACATATATTGCAGCTTCCATATTCAGTATAATATCCTTCTTGCAGTTGACATCAACATGCGAATATCTGTTGCTTCTTCAGTTCGTCCTTCTGATACATTTGCGCACACACTGCTAAGAACCACAGACCTGCCAGTAACCACAGACCTATGTACAAATCGAGTACCAAAAACATCGCGCCCTTCTATCTTTACAAATCCGACCAGAAAAACTTTGTAACATCAGTTGTGCTTGATGCTGCATATAAATTAGGGTTTGCATAAAAACCCTAATTTCCTAATGACTCCGAATCTGCTTATGTGCTTAAAACCAAGAATGAACACGAAACAAAAACACAAAAACCTTATCAACCCTAGATCGAGAGCCACGAGGCTCTGATACCAATTGTGGAATCCAAGATCTGGACTCAACTAGGGTAATATAACAATGATTGATAAGCACATCAGAATATAAAGAACAAGAACACAATCATGTTACTAATAAGGTTTTCTTTATTAAACACAATAAAGAACTAACTACTACTACTACACTACACACGCTCTATGCGTTTCTTAGACTCTCATTGGAGAAGTCTGCTATGAATGGTTGGATTGTAACCTAGACGCCTATCCTCTTTATATAGTAGAGGATGGTTACAAACCCTAGCTTACTAACAAAGCTAACTATTACATATTTGGTCCTTCATTGTTTCTTCTTTCTTCATTTCGTCTAATAGGTTTTGTAATCTTCAAATCTGTAATTCCTAACAGTTATATCCTATCACATCGGTACCTTTAAACTTTAGGTTCCACATCTTAACCTCAAGCTTCTTAATCTCGCCCCTTGGGCAGTACTTGTCGGTCATCATCTTTTTTAGGTTTGTCCAGGTCATTGCATATGCAATATCATGACCAACAGTCCTAACGTGGGCGTTCCACCACGTTAGAGCACTTCCAAGAAGAGTACAAGTGGCAAACTTGATTTGGTTTTTTGCAGTGCAGTTGCTTATACGGAACACAGTTTCCATTCTTTCAAACCACTGAGTCAACTCGATAACTCCTTCAGTACCCTTAAAATATAGGGGTTTGCATTTCATGAGATCTGGGTAAGTGCACTCATGAGCAAGAGGAACTTGTCTCCTTACACCCGTTCCCGAATTATGGCTATCATCGCCATTCATGCTTCTATCAGCGTCACGTGCTGCCAATCCATCGGCAACGCCTTGGCCGATCAATGCCTTAAGCTAGGCATTGGTGACCGGTGTGATGGTAGTGGTTGTTGTGGCTGGTGATGCCCTCGTGGTTCTTTTTTTTGGTGCCATTTTCTTCAAAATCACAAGAAAATATAATACACGTCAGATTTCATAAAATCATAAACGCGACATGACTATTGTAACAAGCAAAATTAAACTTATATAAGACCAGTAGTAATATATATACTATAATATAAACACGTATATTAATCATGTAAGCATCTAGTATGACCAACTAATGCAAAAAAATAGTGTATGTATGTCCCGTTAAAAACTTTTGTATGTTGCAATGTTTGTAACACGATTATAGTCAAGGTAAAATGCAACTTAGTTCTCTATAACCTTGGCTCTGATACCAATCTGTAACACCACCAAATTGGGTCGCAACAAAATTATGTCCGGGAGTATTACTTTATAAGTACATTGCACAAGATATGAGAAAATGACCTCTAAATGAGTCGTTTGAAAAGTGATCTCGTTGATTTAACCAAAAACTAAATTTGTTATAATGTTGGTCCCAAAGTTTACATCAATAATGTAAGACTGAAATAATACAACGAGATTTGTTTATAGAAATCCATGAATGTAGTCTTGTATAGTCTAGACTCCAATGGCGACATCCAGTAAGTCAAGTCATCTAAATTCAACACTAAGAAAAACATGCTTAAAAGTGTCAAACAATAAAGTTGGTTGAGTTTCATTGAATTTTTGTAAGTACAAAAAGTAGATCAATGATTTAATAAAGAGTAATGTTGACATTTAATTTGTGTAATAGTTATCAAAATTGTATGCTTAAATGTTGAAATCAAAGATGTGTATGATTATTGTATCCCATACAATAGTCACAAAAAGTTAAGTATAGTTTGGATCACCATTGTTCAAAGAATGTATTGCCACTTTATTCAAGGCAACATAAATATTCATGTGTGTATAAAACAATGATTACGATATACTAAGTTTCATGAAAACTGCATATCGAGAGCTGTATATGTATGCCACTTTATTCAAGGCACCGTAAATGTTCATGTTCATGTAAATGTCGTTCCTTGCTCCGACATGCTATAACGTTCGTTTTTCTAGTGATAGCTAATCACCCGAATGGGGCTGTCACACCCGAATAGATCTATTTTATAACATTCGCGCTTACCCTCCAAGTAATTCAGAATTCATGCAACCCCCCTTAAAAAAAAACAAAAAAAAAAGGCTAATCCCGTAAACATAAAATAAAATGTTTTTGGCTCCATAAGTGATAACAAGTATTGTATCCCATTACGAGATATAAACATGAGTGTATAATAAAGTTGTAACGAGTTCATGATGAGTTACGAAATCAAGTATGAAATCAAGTATATAAAAGAGATTGTAAATGTATGTGTAAACAAGTTGTAACGAGCATGTATTCTCCCCCAAGATTTGTAAAGTAATATAAAACAAGTGAAAGAGAGGCTATAAACTCACCTCGAGTGAATGAATCAACAAAGTAAATCACAGAATGAAAATGCGTCACGATAATGTCCAAATACAACCTAATTAATTATAGGTCGTATGAGTACTAAGTACTTTGAATAACTAAGACCATATATAATTCTATATAGCTACATCACCATCTAATCGTATTTGTGAAATCATATTTATAAAGTTAAAATGTTTATAAATATTATTAGTAAAAATGCCGTAACTTTATCGTTTTAAGTCGTTTCTTACGTTCTTTACGTCCATGCTTTCGTATTAAGACGATGTATCAAAATATTACATTTTTATATTTTGAGTCCTCTGGTGAACAGTACTTTTTTAACTGTCGATTACGCACTTTTATAAAATTTATTTTATAAAATTAGTTATCGTAAACTCGTAAATGTCGTATCTTCTTCGTTTTAACTTCCATTTTTGTGATTCTTTCGGAGCACGTTTTCGTAATAAAAGTTTTATCTAACAAATGTATTTTCGAAAAAATGTTTCTAAGATGAATAGAGATTTTTTAACTGTTCAAAGAATATAAAATACATTTTTAAAAACTTAATTATTGTAAACAGGAAAAATCCATAACTCCTTCGTTATTGATCGAAAAATTATGATTCTTAAGGTTTTGGAATCCTAAAAATTTGTACTTTTTATGAAAAATACTCAATCCTTTCTATCAGATGTGAATAGTAATAAGTTTTTATAAAATTTCTTTTATAAAAGCATTTATTATCGTATAACTTGCAAATGGCGTATCTTCTTCGTTATAAATTGGTTTTTTTAGTTCCTATATTCTACGATCCGTGTAACATATATATTTTATACAAAATTTAAAATGAATGCTATTTCGAATTTAAAAAAAAACAGTAGGTTTTGTTCATTTGGCTTAAATGTTTATAAAACTTGTTTTTATAAGTTTTTAGCTTAGTAAGTTTGTTACAAGTCCTATACAACAACTTATACCATAAGTATCATATATGTTAGGTCCTTTAGTCCATCATTTGTCCAAATATTGTCCATGATAACAAGATCTCACATCACTTTTACTTAATAAGTAAACTTTTAAGTAACTAGTTTATATATACTTTTTATAAATAAACCAATACTTGTACAATGTTTATACTTCCATTTCAACATGTATTTAACATCCATATAACATATGAAAAAGTACATCAAACCATGATCAAGTGTAAAAATCCATTTTACATGTTGATAAGTTTTCTAGATGGTGATTTACTATAGAAACATTATATATACATAAAATCACAAATGTAAAGAGATTAGGGTTTTTAGATAACCTTAATATGATGTATGATGATGAATAACAAGATCTAAACCCTATTTTAGATTCAAAACCCAAGCTTCCAAGACTTAGAAAACCCTAATTCCAATGAAACCCTAATCTTAAACCTTTCTTGATTAACCCTTATAAATGCTAAGCCAAACCTTCAATACACCTTAGAATACCTTAGATATGATGTTAGATCACTTAAATACTTGGTAAATAAAATTTTATGGATTATGTATGTGTTTGATTTTGGCCATGGCTAGGAGAGAAAGAACAAGAGAGATTGTGAGTTTTTATTATGTAAATGTGAAGTGTGTGATACTTCTATCTAGTTAACACCTTTATATACTACAAAGACTAGTCAAGTATACTATTAGGAAAGTCTTAGGACAAGATGAGTAAAACATGGAAGTCTTGGTTAAATTTCTAGTCATGTACTTAAGAATGAGGCTTTGTTGTACAAGACTCTAGTTAGTTGTGTGCTCTTGGTTCCGTAAGATGGGAATCATCCCATGAAATTAAGGAGGAGGGATGAACTAGTTGGTATCTTGATATTTTGTATTGAAAATCTTTCATTACTTGCATACTTGAAGTTTTAATATGTAAAGGTTAAATGTAAAAGTAAATACTTGTAAAGTGTATGTTTTGTTTTGGTTCCTTTATGTAAAATTTGGCACATATGATAACATGGGTGAAGTTTTATAAAATATTTGAGTATTGGGTATAATAATGGGTATTTGTTGAAGCGTATAAAAGTTTTGGTGGTTCCGTAAATGCCTAAATGTATTTTATCGCGAAACATAAACACTTTACGTAACCAATAAAAATAAAATGTGCAAAGTTAATAATTACCTAATACTTGCTTGACGTAAACATTTAATTGTTTGAGGCTCGTTTACGTTGAATGACAATTTTTAGTTTACACGATTTAACTTAACTATTAAAATTAAAAGCAAACGCGTACGAGACTAAAAATAAATGACGTCGTAAAATGACCTGAAAATATGAATTGTTACAGTCTCCTCCTGTTAAAAGAATTTTGTCCTGAAATTCAGTTTGAGTTGCCTTCCGGAATGGTGTTAATGAAGAGGTGTGGGTAAATATATATATTTTTTTATAAGTGAACAATGAGTTCAACGGTCATGAACAGTGATTCCAACAGTCATTAAACAGTGACCAACGGTCACCGCCTCCTTCTAAATACCAAATTTTTATCCTCCATTTCTCCATACAACACTAAATCTTTCACTTAAATTTTCTCTTATCCAATCCTCAAAAATGTTGCATATCATTACACTCTTGGCGATGGCGAGCGCGCTAGCACTCGATATTTATCTTGCCTACGTCCCATACGAAGAAGATTTTCAGTATCTGGCCTTTATTCTAGCGATTCCCACGCAGATCATCGTCCTAGCTATTGGCGTGGATCTACTTTGGAAGAAATAGATATTATTGCTAGGGAAGGGTTGTAATAAAACTTGTATTCCTTTATGTTCTTATGTAATCTTATTTCTATGATAATAAACGGATGTTGTGGCAACAAATCTATTTGTTATTTTTATTTATGCCTTTTGATAATTTCGTTACCACACTTGGTAACTCGTTTGCATTCCCCTTTTAAATTATTTTAACTTGAGCGTTCAAGATTAGTGACGCTGGTTAAATATTTATTGGCGCGAGAAGATCGCTATAGAATAAGGGCCAGGATACTGAAAATTTCTTGTATGTGACTAGACAAGATAAATGACGAGTTGAATATCGTGCTCGCCATCGCCAGAGTGTAAATGAATATGGCTAAATTTTTAAGGATTGGATAAGATAAAATTTAAGTAAAAGATTTAGTGTTGTATGGAGAAATGGAGGATAGTTATCGTAAACTCGTAAATGTCGTTTCTATTGTTTTAATCGATTTTAGTGATTTTTCGAGTCGATCTTGTAATTAAAAGTTTTATCTAACTAATGTATTTTCTAAAATGTATCTGAGATGAACAGTAATTTGTTTTTATAAAAGTATTTATTATCGTAAACATGTAAAATCCATAACTCATTCGTTATTGATCAAATAATTATGATTCTTAATGTTTTAGAATCCTAAAAATACATACTTTCTGTGAAAAATAATCATATATTTGTATCAGATGTGAATAGTAATAAGTTTTTATAAAATTTCTTTTATAAAGCATTTATTATCGTATAACTTGCAAATGGCGTATCTTCTTCGTTATAAATCGGTTTTTCGAGTTCTCTATATGCCTACGATCCTTGTAACTTGTAGTATTTTATAAAAATAGAAAATGAATGCTTTATTTTCGAATTTAAAATAGTAGGTTTTGTTCATTTGGCTTAAATGTTTATAAAACTTGTTTTTATAAGTTTTTAGCTTAGTAAGTTTGTTATAAGTCCTCTACAACAAATTATACCATAAGTCTCATATATGTTAGGTCCTTTAGTCCATCATTTGTCCAAATATTGTCCATAATAACAAGATCTCACATCACTTTTACTTAATAAGTAAACTTTTAAGTAACTAGTTTATATATACTTTTTATAAATAAACCAATACTTGTACAATGTTTATACTTCCATTTCAACATGTATTTAACATCCATATAACAAATAAAAAAGTACATCAAATTATGATCAAGTGTAAAAATTCATTTTACATGTAGATAAGTTTCCTAGATGGTGATTTACTATATAAACATTATATATACATAAAATCACAAATGTAAAGAGATTAGGGTTTTTAGATAACCTTAATATGATGTATGATGATGAGTAACAAGATTTAAACCCTAGTTTGATTTCAAAAACCCAAGCTTATCTACGACTTAGAAACCCTAATTCAATAATACCTAATCTTAAACCTTTCTTGATTAACCCTTGTAAATGCTAAACCAAACCTTCAATACACCTTAGAATACCTTAGATATGATGTTAGATCACTTAAATACTGGTAAATAAAATTGTATGGATTATGTATGGGTGTTTGGTTTTGGCCGTGGCTAGGAGAGAAAGATCAAGAGAGATTGTGAGTTTTTTCTTATGTAAATGTGAAGTGTGTGATACTTCTATCTAGTTAAAACTTTTATATACTATAAAGACTAGTCAAGTATACTATTAGGAAAGTCTTAGGACAAGATGAGTAAAACATGGAAGTCTTGGTCAAATTTATAGTCATGTACTTAAGGTTTTTTTTTGGTAAAAGGGTTTCCCCGGTAAATTATATTACACCAAAAAATTACTAAAGTACAAAGGATAAGGGTGAAGTCCCTTATTTTAGTCCAAACCTATGGGACACCTTTTCTCAAGCAAAACATTGCTTACTACTCTACTTTACATAAGAATGACATAACCTACTTCTTATGGGAACTACTAACAATAAGAACCAACAAAGAAAAGAAATAAATATAATAACAATAAAGTCCATGAGATCTTATCACCACTTCCACATTGCCATCTTTAAAATCTGATTTTGTATAGCAAAATCCTAGCAAATACTGATCCAGCCCCAACCAGCCCAGGAGCGATATCAGCTAGAGTGCATCATCTCATATAGTGTAAACAGACTAGAATGACAACATACTTCCAATGGCTAAACAACCAACTTTCAAATGGCTACATAGCATAGGGAATAAAACTTAATGATAATGAATCAATGTATGTAACCTCACCTACAATAGGCATGATCTTGCATTCGACATAGGTAATCAGCAATGACCACCAAATCAACTTCATTATCCACACCTCATGATATCCATACAAACCGTGTTTGGTTATGATGCTTTAAACAGTAAACGTGCATACCATAGTAAATCATGAAGCATCACCATAACCAATTTTGTACCATACACATAAGCAACAACTTTTGAATAAATCTAGCACTAAACTGATGCCTCAATAGCGAGCAAGACAAGATAGAAGCGAAACAGATCCCCATATCAAGTAACCTCGTACAAACCCTAAAAATTTAGGGTTTCGCCTAGCCGTCGAAACAATCAGCAGCATCATCAGCGAATCAAACCGACACTTCCAAACATGATGCCCAAGCAACAAGGAAGACAAGATAGAGATATCTCATCACCATGTACCATAATAAATCCCTAAAATTAGGGATTTGTCCAATCGGCAAAGCACTCATGTAATACCACCCAGATCTGAAACTACACGAAAATAGTATATGAACTAGGATACAAACTTCTAAGATAAGCGTACCGTAACAGCAACGAAAGGAACCCATTCTAAACCCTTACAGAAGGTATCGATTATACCAATCATGACCAAATCATTATGATAGGGATGAGCCATATCTTCCTTGTAATACTTCCACGCAACTAGCAAAACAAAAAACCTTAAACTAGGTTTACTTCATCCGACTATTCTATTACTTACAATAAACGTTCAACGTCACGACCCCATATAAACAAAAACCCCAAGATCGAAACCATAGTAGAGGTAGAACAATAAAAGTATAGAGGTTTCGACCAGAAACCCTAAAAACCAGAAACCCTAAAAACCAGAAACCCTAAATAAGCATGCTCGATCTTAAAGAAAGATCAGAAACACACGATAAAATTAATCATGAAAGGCTAGAGTAGGGATGGATCTTGACGAAAACCCCAGGTATAAGAGTGACGGCAGGTTGAGTTTACCATCCTTTTATGTATATGGGCGATTTCGGATAGATAAAAATATTGATAGATCATGCCACCTCTATGAAGCACAACCCTAAAAAAATGATTGCATGCCATTAATAGGTAGAGAGGCATTTTTTAGAGATGTTACGCCGGAAAAGAATGGTAGAGGCGGCAGCTGGAAATCCCCTTATGTACTTAAGGGTTTAATGAGGCTTTGTTGTACAAGACTTTTGCTAGTTAGTTGTGTGCTCTTGGTTCCCTAAGATGGGAATCCTCCCATGAAATTAAGGAGGGGGGATGAACTAGTTGGTGTCTTGATATTTTGTATTGAAAATCTTTCATTACTTGCATACTTGAAGTTTTAATAAGTAAAGGTTAAATGTAGAAGTAAATACTTGTAAAGTGTATGTTTTGTTTTGGTTCCTTTATGTAAAATTAGCCCATATGATAACATGGGTGAAGTTTTATAAAATATTTGAGTATTGGGTATAATAATGGGTATTTGTTGAAGCGTAGAAAAGTTTTGGTGGTTTTGTGAATGCCTAAATGTATTTTATCGCGAAACTAAACACTTTACGTAACCAATAAAAATAAAATGTGCAAAGTTAATAATTATCCTCTAAATAATTACTTAACACTTTCTTGACATAAACATTTAATTGTTTGAGGCCCGTTTATGTTGAATGAAATTTTTAGTTTACGCGATTTAACTTAACGATTAAAATTAAAAGCAAACGCGTACGAAACTAAAAATAAATAGTGAAATAAATGACGTCGTAAAATGACCTAAAAATATGGATTATTACAAGAACACTGATCAACAGCCGCTTCCATTATGTATCTTTTAAAACTTTTAAAAATGGAATTATTTCAGTTACAAAACAAGCTTTTGTATGTTCAAATACCCCACGCAATGCCATTATGTATCAGATGTGGTTCTCTTTTTCACACGACCTTGTCCAACAAACTGGCCAGTTGATATTTAGCTTTTAAGGACTTTATTACCAAACTTACCTTAGGAGTATTACTAAGGAGCGGCAATTCTAACAGGTTGTATGTGACTTAACAGATGTCTCTGGATTATAGTTTGATATGGTTTTAACCAGAAATGCTTGATTCTGTAGATAATTTCTTTTTGAGTAACAAAAACGTTTACCCAAAAAAATCTTCTTTTATTTTATTCAACTTTGAATAAATCAATATGAGAAATATTGAATTTTTTGTTTTATTATGGATTGGGTTATTTTGTTTACCAAGCCTCTCTTGATCGACTCTCTTCGTTCCAAAATCAATTCTCTTACATCTCAAACACAGAAAATCACATCATGTTCTTAGCAATAACACTACTATTATGATTGGTTTAATCCAATTGAGCTTTTCTAAGATGGAAAGATTTGATAAACCTAAGAGTTGTTATTGAGGTGGTTATTCATAAAAAACTTGAGGTTTCGTTAGCATATGCCTTGCTTACGTAGATCGATACAACTTACAAAGAGTATTTTCTAGTTCTTTATTTTGGTTTTCCAAAACAATTTCCTTATCCATGTATTTAGATTCTTTTTCCTTACATTTTATTTTTTTGGGTAAAGGGTTTCCCTGGTAAAATGCATTACTCTAAAAAGACGTTTAAGTACAAAAGGTGTAGGTGAAGTCCTAAAACCCAGCCCGTTACATAAGCACTACCAAGCCACAAAATAGGCTATTAACCAAACCACTACATAAGAATGACATACCATTCTTATAACTAACAAACCAAACTACTTTCTTTTTGGTGTAATATATTTTACCGGGGTATAGATTCCCTTTTACCCAAAAAAAACCAAACTAGTTTCTACCATGACTATTTAGGCGGATATCATACTGATCACAAAAGGCTTGCTCTTGTGGTGTTAAATCATAAACCTGGGTCCCATAGCCGTCATAGCAGTCTAAATTGTCTTATAAACCATCCATAAAACCTCCACCATGTATACCATTTGGCATGTAAACTTCCTCATCATCATCAGATTCATCATCATCCAAGCTAGTGAATTTACTGGATGAAGCCTCTTTACTTGCCTTAAACTTCTCCCACAAACTACCTTGAGTTTGAGACTTTTCTTCCTCGTTCACAACCGTTGTGTCATCTTTTTCCTCTTTATCCTTACCATCAGCATTCACGGGATAACTCACGTTCTGATCTTCGTCCAATTTAGATTCCTCCTCCTTAAGATTCGCAAAGGAATTCTGAGTTGGGGTAACTTCATCAATATGAATCAGATTACCATTACCATTATCTTTAGTCGAACCATTCTTAGGGCTATTAGCTTCTTTAGAATCATCACCTTTACCTTTCCCCGGTTGAGAAACTGGCCTATATTTAAGATTAAGATTGCATTTAGAAAGGTTAATTTCACTTATACGATTAGGACTTGATTTCTTCTTTTTCTTTTGAATGGACATAGTAGTAAAGCCATCTTCGTTATCAACAGCCGAGCGAGTAGTAGAGTCCGTAGGCTGAGCTTTAGGAGCATTCTCCTTAACACGTTTAGGACATGTATTATGATCATGCCCAAAACATTTACATTCCACGCAATGAGGTGGCTTCCACTCATATTCTACTCGAATCACTTCCCTTGTATATCCATTATCCTCTTCATTCTCAATAGCCATAATAACTTCCTTTTTGAGAACTGAATCCGCACAGACTTTAATAAGGGCACGGGCGAAACTAATTCTTCCCCATAAATCAACACACATCGAGCTAGTAAACGCGTCCAACATAATAGGTTTCCCTATTTGTGTAGCAATCAAACTCAAACCATCCCCCGAATAAGCAAGCACAGGAACAGTAAATAACTTCACCCACACTGGAACGTTATTAACCTCACCTTTCTTTAGAGATAAGGTGGGCGGCCATTTAGAAAGAAGTATAGGTGAGTGACGAATCATCCATGGTCCTTTTTGCAATACTTGTTCCAAACCCTCTTTAGTGGAAAATTTAAACAAGAACACCCCGTCATCAGTTTTCATAAGATTTTGTAGCCCAAACTTTCCCCACGTGTTATTAACATAGTTTCTAACAAGCGAAAAAGCAATGTTCTTGCCCAAGAAGTAACCAACAAGGGTATTATCATACTTACTCTTTACCACAGCAGCCACCCTTTTAGTAAGTACACAATCTGAATTTTCCACTCTTGATTTATTAACAAGCTGTCAAAATCTAATCAACTTAGGATCAGAATCCAACGAACTTGTATTCACCTTCCCTGGATTCACAGCAGCGTTTAAAGCATCTACAAATGATACAGGTACATTTGAAGGATTCTCCATAGCATTTATAGACGTATTATCAACACCAGTGTTATTATTATCCTCTTCACAAACCATGTTAACAGCCGGATCAGAATCATGCATGTTTTCACCCTCCATAGTAGCCAACGGAGTAACCACCTTTGGTGCCGACATCCTCAAAGTAACATCAGGATGTTGTACACCTGAATTATCAGCCACAACCTTAGGTCGTTTAAGAATAGATTTCAAAGGCTTACCATCACGTCCAATCATCTTCCCTGCAATGTTTTTAACCTGTTTTGCAAGACCAACCGGGGACGATTGCTCTTTTCCTCCAACCTCATTAGTATCATTCTTCTTACTACTCGACAAAAAACCCCTCTCCATGTTTAGAAACCCCACAATCCAAATACCAATACACCAGCAGCCACGGTTATAATAGTAATAAAATAAAGAAACCCTAAAAAGTTAGGGTTTCATACACAATCAGGAACCAGTTCTAACCTTCGTCCATCATTAGTAAATCCAATCAGAAATATATTACATCGATCACAAGATTGGATCCACCACAAACAACAGCCAAAGATCGTTTATCAAAACGATTTAAAAAAAACGAAACCCTAAGATATAAAAACTCGAAACCCTAAAATAAATGAACAGTAATCGAATAAGGAATTGTTAACACATCATAACCAGAGATTAAACAATGTAAAACAAGACTTTATTCAATAAGAACAAAAAGTTTAGGGATCGAGAACAATTCAAAAAAAGTTTACATTTATTTTTGAAAAAGTTAAATGTTGATTGATAAAGATTCTTTGTTCTTTTGACGACTGATTAGAAAGAGTTTTTGTAAGTGTATCGATCTCTGCTTAATAGCCACAACATTGAATTTCTCTTCCCGAATTAAGTCATCTCATTGAGAATCTATTAATTTTTACGTTTTTCAAATCTACATTATGTCTTTGTTTCAAAAATGGCGACCGTTCTTTGTATTCATTTTAGATATATACCCATTTAAGCTCAGCGGTTAAGGATTCATTTACCATTTTATTTGTTTGATTTTCCTTATCTAAATTAGCTACTTGATCAGTCATTTGTTCAACCAAAGATAGAACCAATGTCATTTGGTGCAGAAGAATTCATATCTTAAATACCCACATCTTGTGATTCATATAGATTTTGAGAGTAGGGAATGATATTGCTATCACTGGTTATCTTATTATTTGGAAAATCCACAATATGTGTTTGTTCGAATATGACATCTCTTGCACCTCCTGATTAATCACATCATTCAGATAAGTATCAGAGTATGGTACCTCAGAGAGGACATCTAAATCACAGCTTGAAAGATTTGCCATCAAAATCGCTTTAGCCGAGGATATATCATCATAATCCGAGTCATAGGCATCTAAGTCTTTAGTCTAGAAGGCTAAATTCTGAGGGATTGTCAGCTAAGAAACTTGAACTTCTACTATTCCAGGGTCTGCTATGAATGCAAGTTGCTCTTCATCCAATATCTGACCAGCTTCTTGTGCTTTAGCTAACATCAACTTCTCCTTAAACCATGCAGAACTTCTTGGCCTCTTTGGCTGAGTGCACTGTTTTGCCATATGTCCTTCCCCTAAATAGTTATAACACTTCATAATGTTTGCTTGACCAACTGCATAGTTTCCCCTTGAGGTTGTAGCAATTCTTCTGTTTCATGTGCCAGTAAAACTCTGAGTTTGTCTTCTCTGAACTTGTTGAACTGTGACTCTCCCATCTTGAATGGTTGCCTGATTTCTAGGATTGGAAGACGTTCTAAGTTGATTGTTTAAAGTTGGAAACCTTGATGCTGTAGCAGATAGGAATGCCATTGCTTTGTTGATTCAGTCAATCGGATCCACTCCTTGCTGAAATGTAGGAACAGCGAGACCAGAGTCGAATTTAGGAAATTTAGCTTGAGATTGTTGTGTCACTAGCGGAGATATGAATGGTTGTGGAGAAACTGATTTTTGTTATGGATTAACTGGAGTGTGATGGAGTTGATGATGAATAGGTGCTGCATAAACTGGTGTGAATTGTTAAGGGGGTGGATGCATTGTTGGAACTGAATGTTGTGGAGATTAAGAGGGATTGTATAGAGTTTGAGAATTAGCGACCAATGCAAGAGGATCTGGATATCTTTCACGCATGACGCATACTTCCTGAGCATGTCGTTTATGTTGACTGAGGTATGCATACACATCGGGTGGAAGACCGTGAAGAATGATATTAGTTGCTTGAACATCACAGTCATCTTGAAGTTGTTGTGCTTCAGTGAGTTCAGAATATTTCTTAAGTCAAGTCTGTCTATCTTCCTCAATAGTAGGGTAGACTAGTGGACGACTTGCCCATGAATCATACATTGATTTCTCAAGCATTGGAGGACAGTTCTTAGCTCCAGCTATAATTATATGTTCTGCTAAAGTAGTCATCTTAAAATTGATTATTTGAAAAGATAACCGTTGATCGAACAATGATAAGAGGTTGTGGTGTTAAATTGTTGTTTGTTTTAAGTGAATGAGTCTTAAGATTACACGGGATTTTACAATTCTTGATAAAACCGAGAAAATAATTGAATACTTCACGGGATTTTACAAATCACAGAAAAACCATATAAATCTCCTTAGAAGAAATGTATAAATCTCCTAGGCAAAATGGTATAAATCTCCCAAGGTAAGTGTATAAATCACCCAAGTGTAATGTATAAATCACCCAAGAAATAGTGTATAAATCACCTAAGAAATAGTGTATAAATCACCCAAGAAAAGTGTATAAATCTTCTTAAGAAAGTGGTATAAATCTCCCAAGCAAAGTGTATAAATCTCCTTAGTAAAGTGTATAAATCTCCTTAGGAAAAGCTTATAAATCTCCTTAGCAAAGTGTATAAATCTGGTTAGGAAAAGCGTATAAATCTCCTTAGCAAAAGTGTATAAATCTCCTTAGCAAAGTGTATAAATCCCCTTAGGAAAAGTGTATAAATCTCCTTAGCAAAGTGTCTAAATCGTCGGAGCAAGTATACGTATAAATTGCCTGATTCAAAAACACATATAAATAGCCAGATTCAAAAACACGTATAAATAGCCGAAAACACCACTTTTTCAAATCACTTAACGATACTATTTTTGACATTTTTGATGGATTTTTCTTGTATAAGTAACTATTCTAAGCCTAGTAGAAGCATAAAAACACAAACTTTAAGGATTTTAACACAAAAAATTTTGAATCAAGATTTTTGATATAAAAACTTTCGAACCAAAAAAAATTCAAGAAAAATGAAATCTTTTGATGTTTTTCAAAGTTTTCCTTTTACACCTAGCTTATACTAAGATAGAAAAACAAGAAAGTAACAAACTTTATGGATTTTGAGCACACAAAAGATGAAATCTTTTATGTTGAGTTCGAACCATGTGTGGGCGAAATTCTGCCTCCCAAAAAAAAACTTATTGATTTCTTGAATACTACCATCTTTTGATCTATCTTGCTAGGGCCCTAATCTTGTTGATGATCCTTGTGATTGTCCTTGATTGAAGCTCCTTACAAGTGGACGATCTTAAGATCTATAGGTTTGAATTTTCGGTTTTATTTTTTATTTTAGCAGATTTCGTTTGCATTAAAACCCTTAAATTCGTTCCTTATTTAATCCCTATCTTTTAGGACTTTGTTGCCTTATTTAAGGGTTTTGTGATCTGGTATTATTTTGATTGATTGGGTATTTAATCTATATAATTTTTTGTCTGGTGACAAGATGGAAGTGGGTTAGGGCTTTTTTCATATCGATTAAAACCCTAATTTATTAGGGTTTCTTTCTTTGTTCGTGTGTTTGTTTGGTTATAGGGTTTGTAATCATGGAGAAGGGGATTCTATCAGCAAGTTATCTATGAATATTCGAAAGATAATTGAGAGGATAAGATGAAGAAAGGTTCGGTATTTAGTGATTTAGCAAGCAAAATCACGAGTATAGATGGGAAGATAATTGGCAAGGATGGTAAACTATTACAAGTTGTTAGATGTGTGGTATTCCAATAACCTATTTCTGTTGCAGAGGTGAGCGAGGCTGATCAAGCTTGCGTGCAAAATGTTTCAAATACCCCGTCTTATTCGGTTGTGGATAAAAACGTAGAACGGATTGTAGAGGACGTGTCTACTGATGCGGATGTCTCTGATGCTATGAGGTCTGATTGTAACAATGATGGTTTCTATGTGGAAAGGCAAATATTGTTGAAAAGAATGCAGCAAGTTGTAAATGTTGAATTGCTATCTTCGTTGTAAGCTTGTACGCCTAATTTAGCGAATAGCAAGATGGCATATCTCAACAGAAGGAGGGCTCTTTTGCTAGTCTTTTACGCCCTAAAGAGGTAACCAATAAGCTGCGTTTTCGTACTCTTGTTAATAAAGAGAAAGTTGAGTGTTCTGATTGCGTGCTTCCAAAGGTTGCAGCTAACTTGGTTAAGAGCAGATATGAAAATTCTATTTGTTGGTTTTTTTGTTGGTAATGACCTCATTCTCGGTTTTTCAAAATTATTTTCGAACACATGGAGTAAATTTGGCTTTGGAAAAGATTACTAGAATGATAACGGTGGTTTCCTTGTTTAAGTCTGCATCAGAAAGCTGGAGATATGGAACCAGTCATAGAAAGAGGCCCGTGGATGATCCGTAAGTCTCCTATTATTCTTAACAAATGGTCTTCTAGTGTGTCTTTGAAAAAGGGAGAGGTCACTAAAGTCCTGGTTTGGGTAAAATTATATAATGTGCCTGTTCTAACTTACTCTGAGGATGGTTTGAGCTTGATTGCTACTCAAATTGGTAAACTGGTTATGTAGACGCGTTTTACTAGCTCTAAGGTGGATTGAATCATAGGGTAGAAACAGTTATGCTCGTGCTCCATTGATTATTAGTTTTCAGGCCTCTACATTGAAGAAGGAGGTTATTAAGGGCTATCCCAGAAGTAAAAGGTGATGACAAATTAAAGAAGTTATCCGAGTATGGGGAAACTAATGGGAAGCCTCCGCATTATGTTGAATGCAAAAGTTTTGGTCATAGTCATGATTTATGCCCTAAACGTGTTAGAGATGAAGTTCCTAACGCTCCATCTATGGCGGTTAAACCTAGCACTATAGAGATAACTAAGAGGGATTTGTTGAAGTAAAGAGACGAAAGAAGCATAAAAGGTGATGCATCACGTCTTATGGTGTATTAATATGCTGCTAAAAACCAAATTCAAAGGTCCATTGGCAGCCAAAGAAAAGTGTGGATTCAAAAGGAGGTTCTAATACCATATCTCCTTCTTGTGCTAATCAGAATATGACCACCCCATTGTCTAATTCTTTTGATGTGCTCAACACGGATGAAAATGAGGATGTGCAAAACCCTAAGGTTAGTGATCATGCTGGTACTAGTAGTTCGAATTTACATGTGAACAAAGACCAAGAGGAAAGCCTCTGGGTATACGGACTATAATAAAGGAAATGAAAAATGCTAAAAGGTAAGTTTTCAGAATTAGAGGATGATTCTGATGATGATGAAGTATAAATGGCAACATGGTGGTTGGTTATAACAAATGGCATGGAGACGATTTGGAATGTTATGTGATGGCAAAGGGGACCCAAGTGTATGATCTTACTCCCACAAGAGCATGCCAATTTGGGAGATCATTATGATAATTCGCCTAAATAGTCATTAGTAATTAGTAATGTTATGTTAGTTATAAGAAGACCTGTCATTCTTATATAGTGGTTTGGTGGTTGTGTAGTTTTTCTTTGTGCTTTGTTAGTGCCCATGTAACGGGCTGGGTTGTAGCATTTAACCTATAACTTTTGTACTTAAACATCTTTTTTTACCCAAAAAAAAAACACACGAGTACAAAAGAAACCAAAACAAAATGCACACAATACCTCAATATCACCCCATGGCTCTTGGTACCAATTGTAGAAGATATATGTTATCTAATCAAACAACTAGAAAGAAGAAAATATAGAGAGAGAAAGGAGTGGAGGGTTGCTTCTAGTGAGAGAAAGTGAAAGAGAAACTTAGATTATGAAATGTGTGAAATGAAACAACCAACACCCTCTCCAAGCTATGGAGAGGGTTCTTATATCATTAGAGTGGCCATCCATGGGCCTTGGCTTTCATGGGCTTTGGCCTAACTAGCTTACTAAGGTTATAAATATTATGCTACGAGCTATCTAACAATATATTGGTAGTGACCGATACTTTTTGTATTTCTAATAGAAGTTGTAGGGACATACTAGCTCACCTTGCCATCTAGATTAGTGCTGGAACTACATAGCTGCTACAATGTTCCCAGGCTAATTAAAAATGTAATGTCGTACGACCTATTGAGTGACTGCGGGTTTGATTTTAAATAAATATCTAAAACTATTTATTCTTTAAAAATGACCGCTTTTATATAAAGTTGTCTCTCATTAAGGTCTGTACATACTAGAATAGCAAGCTCTTGATGATGCAATCTTTCATGTGAGCGCTAGGCAACCCAGGTAAGGAATGAATAAAGCACACCTCTAACATTGTCGATTGGGACATATCAGTAAGAAACACGTATAGAAGATCCAAAAGGAAGGAATTATGAAACCATTGGACAATGATCCCTTTAGTACATGCGAGTCTTGCTTTTCAGATAAAATGACTAAAGAACCTTTCAAGAGTCCCAATGAAAGGGCGATCAAACTACTAGAAATAGTACACAATGACGTGTGTGGTCCGTTTAGTCATGAATCCAAATGAGGATACATATACTTCATTCCTTTCACTGATGATTTCAAGGACTTTCATAATGGAGTACAAAATCAAAATGGTAAGACGATCAAAGCACTCTGATTTAACAGGGGTGAGGAATATTTGATCCAAGAGTTTGACAACCATCTGAAGAACCATGGAATTATCTCACAGTGAACTCTATCGTACACACCACAATGGAATGGAGTCTCTGAAAGGAGAGATCGAACCCTTCTCGATATGGTTCGATCGTTGATGAGTCGCAGACTACTTCATATGTTATTCGGCGGATATGTGCTGGAAACAACAACATACGTACTAAAGAGAGTCCCTACAAATTTCATAGAGAAGACCTCATTTGAACTACGGAATGGTAAGCTTCATAATTTATCACATCTAAGGATTTGGGTATGTGATGTGCATGTCAAACAACATGCATCTTAACAAACTTAAATCTAAAACTCATAAGTGTATGTTTGTTGGGTATCCTAAGGAAAAGAAAGGATATTACTTTTACTTACCGATCGATAACGAAGTTGTTGTTGCTTGAAAGTCCTTGAGGAGGATTTCCTCCATAGGGAGATGAATAGGGAAGTGGATTTACTAAAGCTTGTAGATGAGGAACAAACAAAAACAAGTTTAGGGGAAGTGAGTCAATAACATATTTTACAAGCTCAAGAAAGAGATACAAAAGCTATTGCATCTGTTGACGAAACACAAAGTCTACGTAAATATCAAAGAGCTCGCTTTAAGCTAGAGAGATACTATGGATTTGTGATAGGTAGTGTGGATCTTTCAGAACTAGTTACCTATCATGAAACTGTATCATGGAATGAGGCTACGAATTGGCAGGATGTCATGGAGACAGAGATGCAATCGATGTATGACAACCAAGTTTTGGAGCTGGTTGATCTACCTTCATAGGGTAATGCCGTAGGAAATAAAGGAGTCTTCAAGAAGAAGATCGACATTGAGGGGAACATGCAAACTTATAAAGCAAAGTTGGTTGCGAAATGTTTCACCCAAAATCATGGAATTGACTATGATGAAACTTTCTCACAAGTTACCATGTTGAAGTCCATTAGGATCATGACAGTCATATCATCATATTACAACTATAAGAGAGAAAAAATGGATGTCAAAACTGCATTCCTTAACTAAAACTTGACATAGGACGTGTTTATGGCATAACTAGATAGTTTTGTAGATCCAAAGAATCCTAATACGGTTTAAAAGTTTCTTAAATCCATTTATGGTTTAAAACAAGCATCTAGAAGTTGGAATCACCATTTTGATGAAAAGGTAAAACAATTTGGCTTCATCAAGAGTGAATTCAAGTGTTTATAGAAATTTCAGTTGAAAATATATGACATTCATGGTCTTATATGTCAGCGACATACTAATCATTAGAAACATTATGAAGATGCTAACTGGAGTTAAGAGTTAGTTGGGTAAGTGTTTCCAGATAAAGGATCTAGGATAAGCCGCCTATATCCTTGGGATTATAATAATCTGTGATAGGACTAAGGGGCTTATTGGACTGAGCCAGAGTACATATGTGGACAAGGTTATGAATCATTTCAAAATGAAGATTGAAAGAAAGGGTTTGTCTTGATGCCCAAGGGAAATGCTCTCTCTAAGAAGCAATGCCCCTTAAATTGAAACTAAGATTAGCTACATGGATGGGAAACCTTATGCTTCGGCACTCAGGTCAATCATGTTATGTTAGTTTATGTGTCTCGTCCATATGTCTCGTATGATTTAAGCCCGACTAAATAGGATCTTATGCATCCAGACATTAAAGAAAACATCTAGGGTAGCAGTTAAGAACATCCTTAAGTACTTTAAAAGAACTAAGGATGCGATGTTAACGTTTGGTGGTGTTCAGGAGTCGAAGGTCAAAGTGGTAGGCCATACTGATGCTAGTTTCCAAAATGATAAAGATGACTTTAATTCATAGTCTGGTGATAATTGTTGTTTATGTTAATTGAAGGAGCATATTTGCTCAAGAAGTGCGATGGCGAGTTCTATTTCTGATCATTATGGAAAGCAGAGTACATTGAACTCCAAGTGTCACCAGCTACAGTAGAAACGCCCGTGGCTTTTGTATTTCCAAAAAGATCTAGGAGCTATCCCAAGTACTCAGATCATGTGGATTTCTTCTGTGTGAAAACATTAGAGCTGTAGCGCAAGCTAAGGATCCTAGAGATCATCACAAAACTAAGCACATATGGTGAGGATTATTTAGTCTTATATATATAATATATATATATCCTAAATTACCAAATTAGTAATAGTATAGAGAGTATCCCGTTTGATATAAAAATTGCTTGAGGACAAACAATATTTTTATATCCCGGATGTCGTATCCCGACAAAGTGTGAATTTGAAAACCTTGTTTTGGTTTGTGATCACGTGCTTGAATAATCAATATTTTGGATTTTGGAATCTAAATTTATTCACGCAAAGGGAAAACACATAAAGGCATAACGACATCTAAATCAAATTAAAACTAATTAATAACTAAATTAAACCAACTAATTAACTAAAAATAACAAAATAAAACTCTAAAAACTCAAAATGCAAAATTTTGAACTTAAATGTATTAAACTAATTTTTAAAAGACAGAAAATATTTTTTTGAATTTTTTTAATTATTCAAAACTATTTTTTAAACTAAATAATACTAAAAATTAAATTAAAAATATTAAACTTAATTATAAAAATTTGAGAAAATTTATAAAAATACTAAACACTATTCTAAGGGTTTACTAAGAAAAATGAGTGAAAAAGCTACTCCCAATAAGCTGTGGAAAATCAATAAGCTAAAATAAGCTAATTACTAAACTGTATTTAACAAATAAAGGGTGCAAAGGTATTATGAAAAAGACCCAAGGGCGCGTTGGTTGAGGTGTTGTGTGTGTGAAGCGAAGGTCACAGGTTCGAACCCTATGACACCCTTTTTGTGAAATTATATTTTTTTTATTTTCTTTTAAAACAGCTAAAGTTTAAACAGAAACAAGAAACTTTAATAAAGGGACTTTAGAAGCTTATTAATAAGCTAGAAAAAGCACAAATAAAAGTCATAGTTTAGCTTTTTAAAGACTACTTGATTTAGTTAAGACTATTTAGTCATAATAAGCTTTAAGATGACTAATAAGCTAAAAACAAACCTATAAGCTAGAAACA